>CM077657.1:18687717-18715217 GCA_039707465.1 Rhabdophis nuchalis | reverse complement strand
GGACGAAGGGATGTATGGGGCAGGAGGCGGTCTCGTATATAGCTAGGCCCCGAGCCATGGAGCGATTTAAAGATGGTTGTCAACACCTTGAAGCGCACTCGAAAGGCCACAGGCAGCCAGTGCAGCTCGCGCAGGAGAGGTGTTACGTGGGTTTGCCTTGAGGCACCCATAATCACCCGCGCGGCCGCATTCTGTACTAACTTAGAACAATTAATCAGTGGAACAGCTTGCCTCCAGAAGTTGTGAATGCCCCACACTTCTTAAGTCTTTAAGAAGATGTTGGATAGCCATTTGTCTGAAATGGTATAGGGTTTCCTGCCTAGGCAGGGGGTTGGACTAGATGACCTCCAAGGTCTATTGCCAAACTATGGCAATGTTTGTGTTTTTAAGCTGGTGTAATTATTTCATTTCACATAAGTGGATTTTACCTCAGCTGAAAAAAAAAAAATCAGCTCGGGTGAAATTACTTAACCACCATGGATAAATCCTAGGAAACTCCTTCCCAATAATGTCTTGTGGGTTGCAGGGCCTTCTGAGTGGCTGAAATTGCACGAGACAGCGTGGCAGGAAAAGGTTAATCAGTGGAGAAGATGAAAGAGAATGAAAGAGAATTCATTGACTAAGACCAAGGCAAACCATTCAACTGGAATGTAATGGATTTGTTCAAAGCGGGGCATATTTTGATAGAACAGCCTTCACTTCATTGGGGAAAAGGGAGTATTTTATATCCCTGCTGAGACAGCAATATTTGCCTTAAATTTTGTGAATTATGCTAGTGAATCTATTGTAATGAAAGAAAATTCCTGAGGGAATCAGAGAGAGGGAGGGAGGGAGGGAGGGAGGGAGGGAGGGAGAGAGAGAGAGAGAGAGAGAGAGAGAGAGAGAGAGAGAGAGAGAGAGAGAGAGAGAGAGAGAGAGAGGGAGGCATATTTTGATAGAACAGCCTTCATCCTTCAAGGGGGGAGAGTATTTTATGGTCCTGCTGAGAGAGCAATATTTGCCTTAAATTTCGTGAATTCTCCTAGAGAATCTATTGTAATGAAAGAAAATTCCTGAGGGAATCAGAGAGAGAGAGTCAGAGACAGAAAGACAAAGAGACAGACAGACACACAGAGAGAAAGACAGAGAGACAGACAGAGGCAGAGAGAGATGGGGAGGGAGGGAGGGAGCGAGAGAAAGAGAAAGGCAGAGAGAGGTGGGGAGGGAGGGAGGGAGGGAGAGAGAGAGAAAGAGAGAGGGAGAGAGAGATGCAATAGTGAAGATTGCAGTTCTCTTGTAGGCATGGAAAGTCAGCCATTGGACCAGTCTTTCTTTTTCTGCCTTAGACAGGAAAGGTGAAAGTTGAAATTGTCAACCAACATAAGGTCCACAACCTTCAGTGAAAGGTTCCTGGGCTAGTGGATTTGAACTCAAAATTTACCTAGATGGGTGCCTAAAAGACACATCAACTACTACTTCATAATGCTTTCTAAGAAATATCACCTCCAACATTTTAAAGGGCAATAAAGTTAGGAGTAAACCTAACATTCTATGCCGTAAACCAGGGGTCCCCAACCCCCAGGCCGCGGACCGGTGCCGGTCCGTGGCTGGGTGGGAGCCGGGCTGCAGGGCTGGAGAGGAGGAGGGAGGGAGGAGGGGGCAGCCCCCTGAGCAGAGCGCGCGGGAGAACGCAGGCGCGGCTGTTCGCGCCGTTGGAGTGTGGCTCTTCCTCCTCCCTCGTCGACGGAGGGACTCCGATTCCCTCCCCTGCTGGCATGCCGGCACTCGTTTTCTTCCAGGGGCTGCGGAGGCTCCGCGGACGGGGGAGGGAACTGGCGGCCGTAGGGAGGTTGCTCCGGCGGCGCACAGGAGTCCCTCCGTCGACGAGGGTGGAGGAAGAGCCCCCACCATCCTCCTGCGTTCTCCCGCACACTCTGCCCAATGGGCTGCCCCCTCCTCCCTCCTCCTCTCCAGCCCTGCAGCCCGGCTCCTACCCAGCCACGGAGCCTGACCGAGCGAACGAGTGACCAAGCACGGCGGACGGGCTGAGGAGGCTGGGGGGGGGGGACGACGACGATGACAGACACACATAGAGAGACAGAGAGAGGGAGGGAGGGAGAGAAAGATAGACAGAGAGAAAGAGACAGAAAGGAAAGAAAGACAGAAAAAGATACAGAAAGAGAGAAAGAGAGAGAAAAAAAGAGAGAGAAAGAGGGAAAGAGAAAAAGAAAGAAATAGTGAGAGAAAGAGAGACAAAGAAAGAGAAAGAGAGAGAGAGAGAGAGAGAGAGAGAGAGAGAGAGAAAGAAAGAAAGAAAGAAAGAAAGAAAGAAAGAAAGAAAGAAAGAAAGAAAGAAAGAAAGAAGAAAGAAAGAAAAAGAAAGAAAGAAAGAACTTATGACCACAGTTGAGGCCAAAAGTTTGGTTGCTAACCAAGATCATTGTTAAGTGAGTTTCACATTTTCCAAGTTGGCCATGCCCACCCAGTCACATGACTGCTGAGCCACTCAGCCGGTCCGCAGAATTTTCTTTAAAATGAAACCGGTCCCTGGTGAAAAAAAGGTTGGGGACCCCTGCCGTAAACAATAGTTTACGAACAAATTGGTTTGATTCATAAGCGTTGTGATGGGTGAACCAGGTCTCTATCCACACAAGAATGGTGAAACCATTTGTCTTCTTTAAAGTTTGGAACTCCATAATGCCATTCTGCCTTCTGGACAACATAGGCAAACACACCCCTTGTATCCATGCTGCACCATACGCTACTCCTCAATAGCACCACAGGTGGACAATCCTGCCCATGATCGATAGGGAAAAAAATGCCGGTCTAATTGCACTGTCTTGTGTGGATAGAATTGTATTGCCTTAAACCCAAAGTAATAAAGGTTCCCTATGAATAAAACTCATCTCATCTCCATGTTGGGGGCCAGGCAAGCTGCTTAAATTACTGTACTTCAGAAAGAACGGCTGTTTGCAGGGGACAAAACTGCAACCTTTGCAGACCCCGGATTGCTTACAATATATCCCTTGTCGGAAAACAAAGCAGAGGATGTGTGATTTGCTTTCTTCTGCAAATCTCTAAAGCCCCCTGAGCAGAAAAATGTCATGTGACAAAAGCCACTTGATCTCTAGTAAAACATACACAGTTGAGCTTTCAAAGGACAGTGTTAAAGGGAGGAAGACCCTTTTGTTATGTTATGTTCTCTCCAGAATTGTCTCTTCACATGAAATTGCAACTCGGAGTTGCTCGTTGTATATCAAAATTAAAAGCGCCCATGGAGATTCTCAGTCCTCCAGGTCACTGTTGTCTCAAAGGTGCTTTTTCTTGAGGGAGAAAAAACACACACAGTCCAGTTACTTTTTGAAAGAAAAAAAAACCCCACCTTTGAGACACCAGAATTAGAATTTAGGGTTTTGCGTAAAGCCTACAAACTTGAATTTTTTTCTTGGCTTCTACATGCACATTAAGAAAAGATTTTTTTGAAATGACCATCAGATCATTATTATTTCTTATACAGTAATTAACACGCTCTGATTCTAAGGAGATCTACTCCCCCTCCCCACCTGAAACTAATTCTGTTCCAACTGCCAGTTGCCTCACATACCGTTACCTCGTTTCAAAATGGCAGATGTTCCACTCCTTCACTCAGGAGCAGTCTGGGGCTCCTTACAATACTAAACGTCAGTATCTGACCACAATGTCTATGCCTTCCACCTATGAAAACATTCCCTTATGTGTTTCAATCACCAACCACCACTGAGCCAACAGATTGAACGGGAGTGAACTGGAATTCTCCTACATTGCCTGATCACATAATTTCATTGCGAAGCATGGGTATCCAGCTAGTATAATATATTGGAGTGTCATCTAATTACTATTGTTGTTTCTCTTTTAAATATGCATCCATACATTGCAAAAGTCTTGCGGGCATTTTTTCCATGCATAGGAACATGCTAAAATCATGTTTTTATTCATCGAACAGTCTTACTTTAAGCAGGCTTTTTTTAAAAAAAAAACAACCACTACTATATTTCTCATGTAGAGAGTCAAGTTGCTGCCAAATATCTCAGAAACATGGCCCACAGTTGGAGAGGATCTGAATTTCAAGGAAAGACCATTTCTTTTCCTAGAGCAATTTTTTTTCCTTAAGTACCACTACACAGCTATAAGTAATGCATCAAACGAAATTTGAAGCACGTTAAGAAGTTGTGGTTTGGGTAGAAAAAATAACAAGCCAAAGAACTTTGAAGGAGGTTAAAAATAAAATAATAAAAAACCATTTTCTTCAGGACTGAATATAAGTTAGGAAACTGCTTTATGGGAAATCAGATTAAATATTTCTGCAATCCAGAACCTGCAGTTTTCCTCAATGTTGGTCAGCAGATCAGTCTAATCACCTGCTATCTGATGCGTAGAGTAGAGTAGAGTAGAGTAGAGTAGAATAGAATAGAATAGAATAGAATAGAATAGAATAGAATTCTTTATTGGCCAAGTGTGATTGGACACACAAGGAATTTGTCTTTGGTGCAGATGCTCTCAGTGTATATGAAAAAAAATAATCATTCATCAAGAATCATAAGATACAACGCTCAGTGATAGTCATAGGATACTAAATAAGCAATCAAATCATACTAGGAAGCGAAATAAAATAATATAAATCATAAAGATGCAAGCAACAAGGTTATAGTCAAAAGTGGGAAGAGACAGATAATCGGAAGGATGAGAAGAAGAATAGTACAGTCTTAGTAAATAGTCTGACAGTGTTGTGGGAATTAGTTGTTTAGCAGAGTGATGGCGTTCGGGGGGGCGGGCGGGACTATCCTTGTGTCTAGTTGGTATGCAATGCCCTATAGCGTCGTTTTAAGAGTAGAAGTTGAAACAATTTGGAAAGAATTATTTTTTTCCTTGCTTGACCTTCCCGCCACCTTAATCCCAATAGTAGAATTTTCTGGGGAATGAGAGTAAAAGAAAACAATGTGCCCCTCAGACTAATTTCATACGCCCCTCTTTATATGTTATCTATGAGAACAAGATCAGAGTGTTATCTATTCCTACAGCGGAAGAAAGAGAGCAGAAAGAGAATGAAGGTTCCTACTTATCATTCAGCCTTCCACCTCAGAATAAATTGTAGCCCTAAGCAGCAATAAGGGGAAAAAAAATCGCCATCCCTTTGCTCAGTCTTGAAGGATATATAAAATTATAGATAATCCATGAACACAGCTCTACATGGTTTTAAGATAGTTTGGAAGTGTATCTTCAAGAAGTAGATAGAGAGACAATTGGGATTGGGCTAAGGGTTCAGTCGTGATGTATTGAGGTATGGATGCATAATAGCAATAGCACTTAGACTTATATACAGCTTCACAGTGCTTTATAGCCCTCTCTAAGCAGTTTACAAAGTCAACATTTTGCTCCCAACAATTTGGGTCCTCATTTTACCAACCTCAGAAGGATGGAAGGCTGAGTCAGCCTTGAGCCTGGTGAAATTTCAACTGCCAAATTGCAGGCAGCTGGCAGTTGGCAGAAATACTGCTCCAATACTGCACTCTAACCATTGTGCCACCATGATTCAAAAAGCCTTAACATGCATACAACATGTATGTTGTAGGCTCTGTACCTGAACAGCATTATATGGAAACCATGGGTTGGCTCTACCATGTTGATCACCATCCCTAATTCATGACTTAAGATATGTTTCCACTTGATTGGAGGATGTCTAGAGATGTCCTTAAAAGTTTTATTTAACATTGCATTTTATTGTACGTCAAGAACCATAACAGCTTTAAAAAGTTAATGGGTGTGAATTTCCATCTCAACTGCACCAATTAAAGTGTCCTGATTAAAATGTGCTTCCATTAATTAATAAGTTTAATTTTTAGCTGAATCAACTGCCTGTTAAATTTTGCAACCTATAAAAATGCCTTTCACAAAGACGAATGTTGATTTCAAAGTTCGCCTAAAGTTAAGTTTGCTTTAAATTGGAGATTTCCCCTCCAATAAGTTACCCTGAAGATTCCCTTTCATGCTCATACATATATGCACCAATGGAGTCACACATGAAAGAGACAGAAAAAGAGAGAGAGAGAGAGAGACAGAGACAGAGAAAGACAGAGAGGGGGGAATCTTCAAAATTCCTTTCTTCAGAATAAAAAGAAAACAAACAATAGTTGACCATCTCTGTTCCAATAATTTTATCATCTGCAGCAGTGGTGGGTTTCAAATTTTTTAGAACCTACTCTGTAGGTGTGGCCTATTTTGTGGGCGTGGCTTGGCAGTCATGTGACAGGGTGGGAGTGGCCACCTTTTAAAATGTGGTGAAACTCATTTAACAACGCTCTTGCTTAGCAACCAAAATTTTGGACTCAATTGTGATGATAAATTCTTTCTTTCTTTCTTTCTTTCTTTCTTTCTTTCTTTCTTTCTTTTCTTCCTTTCCTTTCCTTTCCTTCCCTTCCCGTTGGGTCACTGGCAGCGGCGGGCCAGATTTACTTCCAGGTACGCCAGTGGAACCCCCTCTCACCGGTTCTCTAAATTTTACCAACCGGCTCTCGCGAGTAGGTGCGAGCCTGCAGAAACCCACCACTGATCTGCAGCATAGCTTTATTAACTCATCAAAATAAATTAATAGTCCTAGATGAAACAGAGTTAAAAAAAGCAAACCCCAGCAATGCAATATAATAGCGATGGAATGAGAAACTTAAAAATTGAAGGAAGAACCAGATAAGTCCCTGTAATATTTTGGAAATGCTTTGCCATTGTCTTCTCCCTAGGGCTGTGAAGGAATGACTGGCCCCTTTTTTCCCCCTTGAAAACATTCCACTTCTCATTCAAGAAGGAAAAAAATAAAGCAAGAAAGTCCAGTAGCTGTTTGGAAAAACACCTCTGGGGCAACTATGACCTGGATGATTGAGAATCGCCATAGACATTAGCCCTGGTTATCCAGCTGGTTTTGTGCCTAAGGTGGGACTAGAATTCCCAGACTCCCAGTCTCCAGTCTGATGCCTTAACCACTTGACCAAATTGACTCTAATTCAATTAATATTCATTTACTGGCCAATAACCCAGCATTGGCCAGATATTTATTTATAGGGAAAAATGTCCACACCAAAATATAATTTCTAATGTTGCTTTGAATGTGAGAAACTCGCATGCTTAGACAGTCTGTATATAATGTGGAAGATGGAGGTGGGGGAATCTAAAGGTTGTGATATTAATAAAAGAAATCAGTAGGAAGAAAAATCAATGACATGTCAATGACAACAGAATGGAGCACTTTAAATGTGACCAAAGTTAAGAGCTGTCTCAGAAAGATTCAGCCTGAGAATTAATCTGAACTTTCTGAACTCTTCGCTATATCTTATGCTTGTCGGGAAAGTTTTTTGCTCTTCCAACAGCTTTAAAGGCTATCTTAAAGGAAAGAATAAACTACTTTTTTTTACATTTTTAAAAAAAATAAAAGGTACTGTAGAGTCTTTTTAGTAAAAGAAGACTTGAGAGTGACATCTGGAGTTTTGGAATGATTAAACGCTTCTTTTCTAGTTTGATTTTTAAAACAAAAACACTTTGTAATTTCAATTTGGCCCCTATTCAAAAAGCTTCACTTTAGAAAAAAAGTTTCCAGCGTGGAAATAAACCTGTCCATATTTCTTCTCAAGGCGTAAAGACTTTCTGTAAAGTCTTCTAAGAAACTTGAAGAGAATAATAATAATAATAATAAAAAAGACACTGTTCTCCAGAAAGCATGGTAGGAAAATATGCATTGTAACAACGCGGGTTGACTTATTGATGTGAGTTGTTGTGATTCAGAAAACATATGGTCTCACAGTAGGTGATCCCTTGGATTCACCTGGAACAAAAGAGGTTTATTTTCTAACTTCTATGAATGTCCCATGCAAGAAGTAGAAAGCAAAGAGGGGGCTTTATGTCACAAGAAATACAACTCCTCTCTGGGAGGACATTTCAACATACTTCTTGCAGGACTACCACCAGAGGTGGGATTCAGCAGATTCTGACCAGTTCTGGAGAACCGGTAGCGGAAATTTTGAGTGGTTCAGAGAACCGGTAAATATCAGCTCTGACTGGCCCTGCCCCTATCTATTCCCTGCCTCCCAAGTCCCAGCGGATTGGGAGGGAATGGAGATTTTGCAGTATCCTTCCCCTGGAGTGGGGAGGGAATGGGGATTTTGCAGTATCCTTCCCCTGGAGTGGGGAGGGAATGGGGATTTTGCAGTATCCTTCCCCTGGAGTGGGGAGGGAATGGGGATTTTGCAGTATCCTTCCCCTGGAGTGGGGAGGGAATGGAGATTTTGCAGTATCCTTCCCCTGGAGTGGGGAGGGAATGGGGATTTTGCAGTATCCTTCCCCTGGAGTGGGGAGGGAATGGAGATTTTGCAGTATCCTTCCCCTGGAGTGGGGAGGGAATGGGGATTTTGCAGTATCCTTCCCCTGGAGTGGGGAGGGAATGGGGATTTTGCAGTATCCTTCCCCTGGAGTGGGGAGGGAATGGAGATTTTGCAGTATCCTTCCCCTGGAGTGGGGAGGGAATGGGGATTTTGCAGTATCCTTCCCCTGGAGTGGGGTAGAAATAGAGATTTTGCAGTAACCTTCCCTTTGAGTGGGGAGGGAATGGAGCTTTTACAGTATCCTTCATTTCCAGCCCCCCCCCCCAAGCTACCATGCCCACCAAACCACACCCACAGAACTGGTAGTACCACATTCTGATTTTGTTCCCTATGCCATCCATCTGGTAAACTCACAAGATTCGTTGTTCTCGCTATGTACAATATATACATCTGAACTAGACTGTTGCTTCTCTATGTCATATAAATATATGTGGGTATATGCATAATTTTGTATTTATTTATTTTGTCATATTTATATAGTGTGTAGTGGAGGTGGTGACCCTTGGAGATCTGTATGCAAAAACATTTCATTTTAATGCATGCCAATTAGTGTACATTCAAAGTGACAATAAAGTTATTCTAAATCACGGGTGTCAAACTGTTGGAAGAAATATCCATCTGGCTCAGTTCCAAGCTGGGAGGTAGACCCTGGAAACATGGAGGCTGATTGGAAAGAAGGTTTAATGATAGAGTAGAACCACATGGGTTTGAGGTCCTGGGCAGCTGAACACAGGGAGTGGAGTGTGAACATTATTTAAACCCTCTCTTGGGCCTTGCCCTTGAGCTTCCTGTTCCTGTGCAAGAAATGTATTCTATTGGCTGTCGCCAGATTCCCTTATGGGACCATGTGGGGTCATGTTTGTCTGAATCAAGTTTGGTTGAAGCCTGGACAGTGATGCAATGTCCCCAAGTGATTTTGCAATGCGGTGAGTTCTGCTGTTAGATAATCCTATTAGGTCCTGCAGGGTCTTAATCAGAGGTGGCATTCAGCAGGTTCTGACCAGTTCTGGAGAACCGATAGCAGAAATTTTGAGTAGTTCAGAGAACTGGTAAATATCACCTTTGACTGGCCGCACCCCCATCTATTCTCTGCTTCCCGAGTCCCAGCTGATCAGGAAGAAATGGGGATTTCACAGTATCCTTCCCTTGGAATGAGGTGGGAATGGAGATTTTACAGTATCCTTCCCCTGCCACGCCCACCACAGAACAGGTAATAATTTGTTTTGAATCCCACCACTGGTGTTAATCTTAGCATCCTGGATCTGAAGGTCTTTTGTTTTGTAGATAGACTGGCCCAGTCTTTCTCAATGAGCACCAAATATCTCCTGGGAGCAGAGAGCTGAAGCTCTGAGTTTCTGTCTCCCTTAAGATTTTTTTTTTCTTTCTCTTTATGGGAAAATATTTTCTCCTGCCTTTTGTTAAATCTTTCTCAAACTATTTCATTCATCTAGGAGGGGTGGCTTCCCTCAACAAAGTGGGTGCCTATCCATTTGATAAATGAACCAACCAACAAACAAACCCCAACTATGCAGCTACATCAGGGTCAGTTGACTAGACGTATTTGGAGTTTTGAAAGCAGGCGATGGGGTCTCCTCACAAAATGGCTGCCAAGGGGGAAATGAACACCCTCAGAGAATGGGCCCAATGGAGGGTGTGAGCCAGTGTGGGTTTCAAATTTTTAGAACCTACTCTGTAGGTGTGGCCTATTTTGTGGCCGTGGCTTGGCAGGCATGTGACAGGGTGGGAGTGGCCACCTTTTAAAATGTGGTGAAACTCATTTAACAACGCTTTTGCTTAGCAACCAAAATTTTGGACTCAATTGTGATGATAAATTCTTTCTTTCTTTCTTTCTTTCTTTCTTTCTTTCTTTCTTTCTTTCTTTCTTTCTTTCTTTCTTTCTTTCTTTCTTTCTTCCTTCCTTCCTTCCTTTCATTTCCTTTCCTTCCCGTTGGGTCATTGGCAGCGGTGGGCCAGATTTATTTCCAGGTACGCCGGTGGAACCCCCTCTCACCGGTTCTCTAAATTTCACCAACCGGCTCTCGCGAGTAGGTGCGAGCCTGCAAAAACCCACCACTGGAGTGAGCCAACTCAACCCAATGTTGACAATTTCAAACAATCGGCTTTTAATTTGCTAAGAATGTTTTGGGCACGTATTTGACAGCCTTACAGCAAAGTCCCTACTCTATTAATAAATCATAAACTCAATCTCCCTCTGCTTTTCCCCCCCTCTTGCCTCTGTCAGACTAACAGTGTACCCAGCAGTTGATTTCCTTTTAAAATATCCTCCAGCCTTCATCACTGTGACAGAAAATAAAGGTAAAAGGCAAAAAAGAGTTACACCCTGCCAAAGTTGGATGGAAATTAATTTTTTTTAAAAAAACAAGCAACTTTTTTTCCGGCTACGGACCACGGAGACGTGTTATTGTTGTTTTAATTTTAGGAAAAAATAAAGGAAAGGAAGATGAACCCATTAAAAAAACCCTCTATTTCTCTTTCCTTCTTTTCCAGTCAAAAGTCTTTTTTTATGACAGACCAATGATGTTTGAAGGCCCGACAGCTTTCTTTCTCTTTCTCTCTCTCTCTAGAAAGTATTTCAAATCTTCTTCTCTGTTCCTTGGCAATTTTTCACAGCAGCCCTGCAGAGGGGCAGATTTCAAAGCTATCTCACAACCCGGGTGAGGAAGGGCACAGAAGTAAAAACAAACTGGATCCAGATTTTTATTTAGCATTTCTTTGAAGCTGCCCTGTTAGTCCAGAAGGTTTCTTGGAAGAAGGAGCAGGAAAAAAGGAAAACATTATTTTTGGGTGGCCGCTGTTGTTGCTACTCTGATTGCTTTATTTTATAATCTTTATCATCTTTACCAAACATAAAAGCGGTTCATTTTACATCTTTTTCGGAAAGGCAAAAATCAACGGAATTTTCATGAATGTGCTTATTTGTTCTGGAAAGCAGAGCTTAAACATAAAGCTTCAATTCTTTTTCTGGTTGGGCTTTTAAAGGAATGTAAAAAAACTTACTTAGGGACATGGTGGCTCAGTGGCTAAGACACTGAGCTTGTCGATCTGCCAAGCTAGCAGTTTGAAAGCATATACACCAGTAGTGGGTTTCTGCAGGTTCGCACCTACTCGCGAGAGCCGGATGGTGAAATTTAGAGAGCCGGTGAGAGGAGGTTCCACCAGCGGAGACGGAAGTAAGTCTGCCTCGCCGCTGCCGGTGACCCAACAAGAAGGAAAGGAAAGGAAGGAAGGAAAGGAAAGGAAAGGAAGAAAGAAAGAAAGAAAGAAAGAAAGAAAGAAAGAAAGAAAGAAAGAAAGAAAGAAAGAAAGAAAGAAAGAAAGAATTTATTATCACAACTGAGACTCAAATTTTAGTTGCTAAGCAAGAGCGTTGTTAAATGAGCTTCACCACATTTTACAAGTTGGCCACTCCCACCCAGTCACATGACTGCCAAGCCATGCCCACAAAATAGGCCACATCTACAGAGTAGGTCCTAAAAATTTTTGAAACCCACCACTGATATACACGTTTCTCAAAGTATGTTTTGAGAAGTATATACTGTATGTATGTATGTATGTATGTATGTATGTATGTATGTATGTATGTATGTATGCATGCATGCATGCATGCATGTATGTATGTATGTATGTATACTTTTCAAAACAAAGATTTGGCTTCTCTTTTCAGTTTCAAATCATTCAAGTTGTTACCTACATTTTATTCATTGAGAAAGTTCAGAATTAATTATCAGCTCCATGAGAAGGAACTGATTAGCTAGGGTGGGGACTGTTGCTACAATTGTGCTTTCTTGGTTTTTTTCCCCTTGAAAACATATCACTTCTCATCCAAGATGTTCATTTTCAAGGGGGGGGAAAAACCCTCAAAACAATAGATCCTAAATTGTGCAAAAAAAATATATCAAGAAAACCAAAACCAAAAATAGACATGAGCTACCGAGTGGAACAAACTAGAAGAGGGAGAAAGAAAAAGTATTTCAAAGCTCCAGGGAAATTTAGAAGCTGGTTCCATCTATCTGTATGTCTTTTGCATATGATTCAAGATACAAGCTGTAGGATTGTGGAGAACATGCTCAAATATAATGCACAACCTTATTTCAAGAGAGATACAATTAGAACTAGGGTGCTGGAAAGCTTTTTTTGTCTTTCCTTTTTCAAATGCTCTGAAAGATTCATTTAGATGAATTCCATCTGCTGCCCTTTGGAATAAATTTGTCAACATCATACAGTTGCAAGGCCAAACAAATAAACCAGCAATAAACCATTTTTTAACCTTATTAGAGTCAGGTCTTTTCTGCACAGAGGATTTCATCCCAAAGCATACACACACACACACACACACACACACCTATAAGGGCTTTGCTTTGCACATAACAATTACATTCTGCCACGATTTACTGCTAAGCTAACTTCCTTGATGACTATTCGGTTATTAATTATGCTATTTGTAGCCCTAGCTGAGCACTGTTTTCTATGGCCAACTCTGACTTGACTATTCTCCCTTGAAAACCAAATCCAATATTCCCAGATTTCGGAGACAGATTTTCTAGACTGGTGCATTTCCAAGGAATGTCAAGGATTTTGCTGCTTGTCCCAATAGGGGCAGGCATTCACCTTTCTAACTCTTCAGAATGAAGATTGACAAATGTTAATGATGGCTTTTAGGCCAGAACACGATAGCAATCTCAATAGCATTTAGACTTATATATATATATATTGCTCACAGCCTTCCCTAAGCTATTTTAGAGTCAGCCTCTTGCCCCCAACAATCTGGATTCTCATTTTACTGACCTCGGAAGAATGGAAGGCTGAGTCAACTTTGAGTCCATCAGGATCAAGCTTCTGACAGTGGGCAGAGTTATCCTGCAATGCTGTATTCTAACCACTACTCTTAAGATAGAATACACAAAACCCATAATTTGTATGGGTAATATATTTAAAAGGACATGAAATGGAGTAAAATTGCATGAAGTACATTATTATTATAGTAACTGTAATACATGACAATCAGACTTTCAAAAAATGAGACCTCGGGAGGATGGAAGGCTGGGTCAACCGTGAGTCCATCAGGATCGAGCTTCTGACAGTGGACAGAGTTAGCCTGTACTACTACATTCTAACCATTGCACCATTAGAGGGGTGCTTAAGAATGGAATACACAAACCTATAATTATTATTCATATTCATATTTTTAAAAGGATATGGAATGCAATAAAATTGGATCAAATGCATTATTATAGTAACTGCAATACATGACAACTGAATGGGGGAAATTCAGCAGGTTCTGACAGATTCTGGAAAACCGGTAGTGGAAATTTTGAGTAGTTCGGAGAACTGGCAAATACCACCTCTTTCTGGCCCTGGCCCCCTCTATTCTCTGCCTCCTGAGTCCAAGCTGATTGGGAAAGAATGGGGATTTTGCAATATCCTTCCCCCAGGAGTGGGGAGGGAATGGGGATTTTGCAGTATCCTTCCCCTGCCATGCCCACCAAGCCACGTCTACAAAACTGGTGGTAAAAAAAGGTTGAATTTCATCGCTGCAACCAGACATTCAAAAAGTGGGAATTGGTTAGTTTTTCATAAAATAAAACCCAACCTATTTTCTCTCTTACGATCATTCACTGTCAAATCTTTCCAATTAGGAATGTAAGAATGCTTTGTTTGTTTCTCTCCAGATTTCTCAAAATTACTCCAGTGATTTTTCAAGGGCAGCAGGCCTCCCCCCTGAACAATAAGAGTAGCAAATAAAGATGCCTAAGGGAGTCTTCTATTGAGAAGGTATGTTCTATTGGGGAATGAGGAAATTAGACATACCACACATTGTTGAAGAGGGTAAGGAAATGGAAAGCATGAATGAATGAATGCAATTTCTCTTGAAATAAGCACATCTGCAAAAAACAAAACACCCCTTTCGAATTGCATCCCTTTTTCTTCCCCTTTAAAGGACATTTGAAAAATAATTTCTTCCAGAAAAATTGTGTGTGAGAAATGGAAGAAAAAAACAATGCCCCCCCCCCCCCCCTTGCTGGGCACGACATGCCTACTGTAATATTTCTTCCTTTTCTTCTGCTTCGGACTTCTTCCTTCAGGTCCTAAAAGAATAAACTAGGGCAACTGAATGCTTTAGATTAGATTCCCAAAAATGGACATTAAACTACTGGGCTGTGGTTCTTTAAAGCAGCTGCATCTGTTCCCAGGTTTAAGATTTGGGCAAATCTGGGAAAAGATACGGCAGCTTTAAAAAGCTCCAAAAATACATTTAGTGTAACATTGATTTTTGAAGGTCAGTTTTAAATTCTATAAGGTAAAGGTAAAGGTTCCGTGAATATGTGCTAATTGTTCCTGACTCTAGCGGGTGGTGCTCATTTCCGTTTCAAAGCCGAAGAGCCAGTACTGTCCGAAGACATCTCCATGGTCATGTAGCCAGCATGACTAAATGCCGAAGGTGCACGGAACGCTGTTACCTTCCCAAACAGATCAAGGAGAGATTCAACCTAGAAGTAAGGAGGAACTTTCTGACAGTGAGAACAATCAACCAACGGAAGAGAAGTTGCCTTCGGACATTGTGGGAGCTTCATCC
This sequence comes from Rhabdophis nuchalis, assembly GCA_039707465.1. Taxonomy (NCBI): domain Eukaryota; kingdom Metazoa; phylum Chordata; class Lepidosauria; order Squamata; family Natricidae; genus Rhabdophis; species Rhabdophis nuchalis. The sequence goes on along the minus strand of CM077657.1, from coordinate 18,700,241 downwards.
CTGGAGGCTTTTAAGAAGAGATTGGACTGTCATCTCTCGGAAATGGTGTAGAGCAGGGGTCTCCAATCTTTGCAACTTTAAGTCTGAAGGACTTCAGCTTCCAGAATTCTCCAGCCAGCAAAGCTGGCTGGAGAATTCTGGGAGCTGAAGTCCTTCAGACTTAAAGTTGCAAAGGTTGGGGACCCCTGGTGTAGAGTCTCCTGCTTGGACAGGGGGGGGTTGGATTAGATGACCTCAAGGTCCCTTCCAACTTTGTTAAAGTGACTGAATGACTTAACTATCACTGAATTTTTGTTTTGCAGGAGACATCATTTCAAATTTGGCAAACAGTCTGGATCGTTTCTTCTCAAACTCCAAGCAGATTTTTTTTTAAAAAAAAGATCAATTTACGCAGGTGTATACTTTTTGCACATTAATACCCAACAACACAGTGTTGTTCTATGTGATTTCATGCAATTCTAAACGTTAAGCAAATCTGGGAGGTATTTCTGTTTTTTAAAGTCCAACTCTTAGAATTACAATTTTCAGACACTCTGGGAAGATGAGCAACCTGTCTCCTGTAATCATCTCTGGAACAAATCCTTTTGTCTACAGGCCATTGGTTGATTGCATCCCATCAAAACTTTGCTTCAGTGCTTGCATCTAAGAGAGGACCTGGGATCTTTAGGCTTAACTCATCTGCATTGCATGCTCAGTCATGTGTCTTTCCACTTTCCCCCCCATCTCCCCAGGACTGAATTTTAACTTGGTTCATGAATCTTCATTTTCTACTGGGTGTCCTGTTCCTGCGCTTCATGGTTGAAAGCAATGACACTTTTAAAAAAAAAATCTAAGATCAATATTTCTTTACTATAACAAATGAAGCTGTTTTGAGTCAAAGGCAGGCCAGCTTTTGGTTAGCTGGATTCTTAGGGTTATTCCGGCATCAAGTTTTGTAGGACGAGAAACAATGGATGGAAGCTAATCAAGGAGAGAAGCAACCTGGAATTATGGAGAGGCTTCCTAACCGTGAGGACGATTAACTAGTGGAACAGAAATTGCCTCCAGAAATTGTGGGTGCTCCAACACTGGGGTTTTTTAAGAAGAGTCTAGACCGGGGTCTCCAACCTTTGCAACTTTAAGTCTGAAGGACTTCAGCTCCCAGAATTCTCCAGCCAGCTTTGCAAGAAGACCAAAGGTGTCCAAACCTGGGAACTTTAAGACTTGTGGACTTGCTGGGGAATTCTGGGAGTTGAAGTCCACAAGTCTTAAAGTTCCCAAGTTTGGACACCCCTGGTTGAGCCAGTCACTTATCTGAAATAGTAGAGGTTCTCCTGCATGAGCAGAGGCTGGACTAGAAGACCTCCAAGGTTTTTTTCTATTGTTCTGTTCTGTTCTGTACATTCCATTCCACTCCACCCATCTAGCTTTCCGGTTCAGCAATTTAAGACTATGGCTCACATGATCTTACAGGAACATTAAGGCTCTGCACCATTGTGGTTGTCATTTGTATGATCCTAGAAAAAGACACGGCTATGTTTCAGACTTGTAGACAAGTGTTAGGTTCATAGTCCTCATGCACCAAAGTGCATCCTGGCTTTTCTTCTTGCAGTCTTCTTTTGAATTCATAGTGAAGGAGGTTAGAAAAAGCTTGAATCATTTGTGCCAGAAATGGATTTACAATGTTCAGCATTAATAAAATGTAACTAATCCCTCCAAAGTGCGGGATTGTGCTTCTAATGAACAAGGCTTCAAATCATGCATAATTTAGACCTATGTTAGTTCAGTGAATTGTTTAAAAAAAACATTTTCCTAGTGCCGGTTTGATCCTAAAAAGAAAGAAACAAGGCCTTCACTGAAAGTCCAACTTTGCTGCAACTATTGCATTTCAAGAGACTCTGATCTAGGAGTTCCACTCTAAGGGAATTCTACCTTCACCCTTTCATGCTCCGTAACATAGTCAAGGTACAAGCCAGCTTGTATTCGCTTAAAAAGGTCATGCATCACAATACAGCACAACCAGAGAAAGAGCTATTAGCTTACATTTAAAATAAAAAATAAAAGATGCAGGAGAAATCAAAAGGAGGTTTCTAAGCAACAGTAAAAGGAGAGAAAGAGCAGATTTTCCTGTTGAGGGAGGAAGGAAGGAAGGAAGGAAGGAAGGAAGGAAGGAAGGAAGGAAGGAAATGGATGGGTGGAAAGAAGGAAGGAAATGGGAGGAAGGAAGGAAGGAAGGAAATGGATGGGTGGAAAGAAGGAAGGAAATGGAAGGAAGGAAGGAAGGAAGGAAGGAAGGAAGGAAGGAAGGAAGGAAGGAAATGGAAGGAAGGAAGGAATGAAGGAAGGAAATGGAAGGAAGGAAGGAAGGAAGGAAGGAAGGAAGGAAGGAAGGAAGGAAGGAAGGGCCGAGGTGGTACAGTGGTTAGAGTACAGAATTGCAGGCTACTTCCGCTGACTGCTAGCTGCACTTCAGCAGTTCAAATCTCACCAGGCTCAAGGTTGACTCAGCCTTCCGTCCTTCCAAGGTGAGTAAAATGAGGACCCAGATGGTTTGGGGGCAAGAGGCTGACTCTGTAAACCACTTAGAGAGGGCTGTGAAGGCATTACGAAGCTGTATATAAGTCTAAGTGCTATTGCTAAGTGCTAAGTAAATAAGTGAGTAAGCGAGGAAGGGAGGGAAGAAAGAAAGAAAGAAAGAAAGAAAGAAAGAAAGAAAGAAAGAAAGAAAGAAAGAAAGAAAGAAAGAAAGAAAATAGACAGAGGAAAGAAAGAAGGAAGGGTCAATTAAAAACACACCAAAACTCCATGCAAAGCACACCAGCTCCTAAAAAGATAAGACTACCTTATGTCAAAAAACGAGCACATATTTTAAATCCAGCTTTTATGATCCCTTAAGAATGTTGAACATGGAGCTAAAGAAATGATTACAGTATGAATGGTAGCCAGTCTAATTACATGGTGCTCCACTGACATTCTGACAGAATGATGTTATACTCGCGTCTCCTTTTAAACTTTAACAGTGATGCTTGCATGCAATGGAGCCATTTACACACGGCATCCTGTAAATGTTTATTTGATGCAATTCCGACATGCTTAATTCAAGCATTCCCTGGGGCAAATTATGCCGAGCGTATTATGCCATAACAAGGAGCAGACCTTGCAGTCTGCGTTTGCCTCATCTGTTCCAAATGCCAGCAAGCACTAATCAGAGCAGGAGGGGCTCAGCATAAACAGGGCTGAGCACACATGCACAGCGAGATGCGCTAATCACGAATCAATGAATTTCATACACACGCTAATTAAGCCGCCATCGAAAAACTCATGTATTTAATACCAGCATTGATTGGTAAACTTAAGTCTATCAATGTGTGTAATTAACCAACCAATTTATTAGAGAAAACGCAAGCCCACCTGTTTGCCGATGCAATCAATAAAATTAAAAGCTAAGCTTGCATGTAAAACACATCGTAGGGTGGAATCGGTGGCTCAGTGGCTAAGACGCTGAGCTTGTAGATCAGAAAGCATGGCAGTTCGGTGGTTCGAATCCCTAGCGCCACATAACAGAGTGAGCTCCCGTTACTTGTCCCAGCTTCTTTGTACATAAACTTTTTAAAATATTATTTTAATATTGTGGCCCAGACTCTCATTTCTATTACCCTTCTACACATTTCCAACATGTCTTTTTCTTTCTTTCTTTCTTTCTTTCTTTCTTTCTTTCTTTCTTTCTTTCTTTCTTTCCTTTCTCTCTCTCTCTCTCTCTCTCTCTCTCTCTCTCTCTCTCTCTCTCTCTCTCTCTCTCTCTCTCTTTCTCTCTGGCTCAGAAGATTTTAGATTTCTCTGATTAATGAGTTATTTATTATTGTATAACCTCTTTTACAATACTAGTAAATTTGCTGTTAAATTTGCAGCTTCAGATATTGTGCACCCTACATTTTAAACAACCCAGTTGATGTGTATATTATTTTCCCATGAGTTATTTTCCAGGTGGCCTCTTTTAACTGTAAATAGCCTGACAATAGAAACTATATTCAGCTGATTCTGGTTCATAGCATTAATCTTCACATTCTCTGATCCCATTTTTCAGCCTCACTAGCATTTAATTCCCATGTTGCAGCCTAAGAAAAACTTCTTTCTTTCTTTCTTTCTTTCTTTCTTTCTTTCTTTCTTTCTTTCTTTCTTTCTTTTCTTTCTTTCTTTCTTTCTTTTCCTTCCGCCCTTCCTTCCTTCCTTTCTTTCTTTCTTTCTTTCTTTCTTTCTTTCTTTCTTTCTTTCTTTCTTTGTGAGGTACTAATACTATTCTATAAAGCCTTAGTAAGATCACACCTAGAATCCTGCATCCAATTTTGGTCACTGCACTATAAAAAAAAATGTTGAGACACTAGAAAGAATACAGAGAAGAGCAACCAGGATAATTAGAGACTGGAGGCAGAAACATACGATGAACAGTTGTAGGAACTGGATAGTAGAGCTTGAGTAGTCTAATGAAGAGAAGGACTGGGGGGGGGGCATGATATCAGTCTTCCAATATTTGAGGGACTACCACAGAGAGGAGGGAGTCAAGCTATTTTCCAAGGTATCTGAAGGCCAGACAAGGAATAATGGATGGAAACTGAATATGGAGAGATTCAAATAAGGAGGTGTTTTCTCACTGAGAACAATCGACCGATGGAACAGAAGTTGCCTTTGGAAGTTGTGAAAGCTTCATCACTGGAAGCTTTCAAGAAGAAATTGGACTGTCACTTGTCAGAAATTGTGTAGGTTCTTCTGCTTGGGCAGAGGGTTTGGACTAGATGACCTACAAGGTCTCTTCCAACTCTGTTAATCTCCTTCCTTCCTTCCTTCCTTCCTTCCTTCCTTCCTTCCTTCCAAAATAAACTGGGAAGCTATGAATGTTGATATAATGACTTATCCATTCATCCTTTTGGAGATATTTGATCAATATAAACTCATTTCTTTGTATGCAGGACTGCTTCGTGATTTATTTGTTAATTCTTTTATTCCAATATCAAAAAGTTTCCAGAAATATCTGTGGCCAACCAATAGATGGGTGTTGCAAAGAAGAAAACCTTTGCACATACCTTTTAAGGATGCTGTCAGATTAAGTTATAGTACTTCCATAGAAATTTTACAGATCTATGGGGGAAAAGATTGCCTAGATACCATTCGATATATTTTCTGAGATTCTGACAACTCAAGAATCATTCCCATCAGATTTCCAAACTTCAGAACAGCATAGTTATTTGGGTAATACACTTGAAAATGGAAAGGAAAATAAAAACAGACATTCCTAGTTTCAAAAAGTGTGCCTAAAATAAAACTCTAGGCTTACACTCTTGGCTAGCTGTTGTATTTCATTATGCAAGGAAGAATGTATCAACTTTTGTTTTGTAATGTCATGCATTATTTGCTACGTACACTTCCCTCATCCAAGCTTCTTTAAAAAAAAGAAAACTATGCAACCTGAGTAAGATATAATGATTTTATTCATATGTAATATTTCCCTACTGCTAGAGCTGAAATCACACATGACATTAAGCCAAGCTAAACAAATCAAAACAGCTGAACAGGATGTGTGAATCTCACCCACAGAATCATGAGCAGGATATAAGAAACATAGGTGAAATCATCTTCTCAACCATTAAATTTCCTTTTTTTCCCCACTGTCCAGTGTTAAAAGTGAAGCAGATTTAAAGAAGAGGAAGAAAAAGGCATAAAACCAAAATGAAATGTTGTCCTCCTAATCCTCCCATTGTTACATCAACAGAGGCATCCAAATAGCTCCGAGAAGTTTGAAGAACTCTGGGTGCACAATCATCCTAAAATGTTTTCGCACTTTGATATTTAAAAACTAATTCATGCCTGTAATTGCCATGCTTCCAAGTGGAAATCTCTCCTTTATTGTATTTAGTTTTATCTGCTATAATTAATACTGCTTGAATAAACACATGTGAAGAAAAATGGCATTGTGTGCGAACAAGGACCTGCCTTGAAAGGACTATCAAATGTACACTTCTCCATTTACAGGATGGACAGAGAAAGTTTCTTCTTTTCACTTCTTAAACTACCAGCAACATATTCAGTTGGGTCTACCAACATGGTTCAGCAGGAATCTGTCAATATAGATTTAAGGGACTCGGTGCCTGAAATCTGAGAGGCTCAATTTAAGCAATTAGCTCTGCTTAACTGGAGCAGCTCATCTGAAGTAGGAGCTAGTTGAACAAAGGGACTTTTAAGCGCACGCAAAAGTATGACGCAAGGAAGAACTTTGAAGTGGATATAGCTGGATCCAAGTTTCACCGTGGTTAAATCCAAACACACTGAAATAAATAAGATTAAATTTAGCCGTAGATGAGTTAGGCTTGGGGTGGGTGGGTCTACATTTAGCCTGACTAATGTGAACCTTTGAAATTTCCTCTCGGAAAACATTGGGGATTTTATCGGAACCAGAAATTGGCTTTCATGCCACAGCTTCAATGTCTAATGTCCATTAAACAGGGATGGAAGGCAACATTTTCCTTGTGTTTTGCCCCGATTTGATCACTCTTGGAAGATGGTTTCCAATCCTGGGTACCCTATTTTAAAAGGGAAATGGAGAAGTCGCAGTAGGTATAGGAGAGGATGCCACAATGATAAGCCATTTGGAAATCAGGCATGATAAAGAATAATGGAAAAAGTCGGGTAAGCTTGGATTACAAAAGAGAAGTTTACAATCCTTAAATTGCTGTCACTTTTGAGAAACAAAAATCTGTGAGAATAGAATAGAATAGAATAGAATAGAATTTGTTTTGCATGCCAAACATTCAATAATGCTGGCAGCAACCCTTCCCTGATCCAAACGCAATCCCAGAGAACTAAGTACAGTCTTTGGAAATATTTTAACATTGGGATTATTTTATTCATTTATTAAATGTATACACTGCCCATTTCAACATCCAGAACAAGATTTCAGAAGATGCAGCCACCTAAAACAGAAAAGCTTTCTTGGCTTAATATGCCTTGCAAATACCAGATTCAAGCGTTTTGCGGTGTCCTATCGTAAGTATCCTAGTTTCTTGACAATCATTGGCTAAAATCCCATAAAATGGGTTTATTTCGCAGTGAGCTCTTACTTACATCTTTTTGTGAAATAGACCTTATGATACAGAAGTCTTTTTTTTAAAATGAAAGCTGAACATTCAGGAAGAGATTGTGAGCTATCCACAAGGGTGGCTATAAGGCAGTGGTGGGTTTCAAATTTTTTAGAACCTACTCTGTAGGTGTGGCCTATTTTGTGGGTGTGGCTTGGTAGTCATGTGACAGGGTGGGAGTGGCCACCTTTTAAAATGTGGTGAAATTCATTTAACAATGCTCTTGCTTAGCAACCAAAATTTTGGACTCAATTGTGATAATAAATTCTTTCTTTCTTTCTTTCTTTCTTTCTTTCTTTCTTTCTTTCCTTTCTTCCTTCCTTTCCTTTCCTTTCCTTCCCATTGGGTCACTGGCAGCGGCAGGCCAGATTTACTTCCAGGTATGCCGGTGGAACCCCCTCTCACCGGTTCTCTAAATTTCACCAACCAGCTCTCACGAGTAGGTGCAAGCCTGCAGAAACCCACCACTGCTCTAAGGTATCAATGGACCTAAATAGCAATAGCACTTAGACTTAGTGCTTTTTAACAGCCCCTCTAAGCAGTTTATAGAGTCAGCCTCTTGCCCCCAACAATCTGTGTCCTCATTTTACCCACCTCAGAAAGATAAAAAGTTGAGTCAACCTTGAGCCTGGTGAGATTTGAACTGTCAAATTGCAGCCAGGTGTCAGCAGAAGTAGCCTGCAGTACTGCACTCTAACCATTGCACCACCATGGCTAAGGCTTCATCTGCAAATATTGTGTGCTCTTAATAGCTGAGGGTCTATGAAGATTCTCAGTATTCCAAGTCATGATTGCCTCAAAGTTGCTTTTTCAAAAGGCAACCGGGCTTCCTTTGCTTTTTCCTTGAAGACATTTCGCTTCTCATCTGAGATGTTTCTTCAGTTCTGACCGACGTGGCATCCTTCCCGTACGCCCATGGTTTTAGACGGCAGCCATTTTGCCTTCTGTCTTCTCCCCTGTTGTGGAAACGATGCAATTATTTGACCTGAACACTTCCCGTGCTTTCAGAAGAGGGGGAAGAAGTCATCACATTTGTTTTCCATTAAGGGAACAAAAGAAAAGAATTCACACAATGTTTCTCTTACCAGGCGTAAAAAGTGTAAATGTATTTTCCTCAAGATTGGGGAGCGAAGAAGAAAGCAGGGTGGGTGGGAGGCAGGAACAGCGACAGCAAAAGACAAGCTATATTTTTCAAAGTCAGACAAAATGTGGAGTTGTAGAAACTGTACTACTTTATCTAGGTCACTTTTTCTCTCTCTCTCTTCCTCAGAATAAGAAAGACCTCAGGAAAGAGGCCAAGGCCCAACTTGACATATATGACTTAATTATGTAGCGTGCAACCCGTGCGATGCAGTGATTGGAAAGTTGGTGAAAATATTGCTTTTGCAATTAAAATCTCACCATAAACAGGTACTGGAAAGATGCAATGCTTGTGGAGCAGGGGTCTCCAACCTTTGCAACTTTAAGTCTGAAGGACTTCAGCTCCCAACTTTGCTGGCTGGAGAATCTGGGAGCTGAAGTCCTTCAGACTTAAAGTTGCAAAGGTTGGAGACCCCTGTTGTAGAGGACACTTTCCAAACCTTGGGAGGACCAAAGCAAACATTATAACTGATTTCATTCTCTTTAACTTATATTTTGTTAGACTTGTGCCTCCTGCATAATTTTCCCCTTTGTTATACGGTGGTGATATTTGCAAAATACCTTGGAGCTGCATCGAGAGTTCTTGCAAAACACATACAGTGTAATCTAAGAATCTTAGGTGCATCTCAAATTTCAAGAAAGCCTGTAGTTAGGGAAGGAGGGGTAGAATTTATCTACTTTTGAAGAACATTTGAGTGCCAAGGAAAATATTCTGAACTCGATGTTAGGTAGTTGGTTGCACAGAACCAACGATGCCCCAAGAAAAGCAGATGAAATTACTTCTGATCAATTTCCTGTGTTGTTCTCCAACTTCTTGCGAAGCCAAAGCGAAGTATTTTCATCACTATGGATATGCTCTGAGAATTGCTAAAGAGGAACCATCTTCTGTCCCCCCAAATTAACTAAACTTCACTAACTCCTGACCTTCTGAAATGCAAACACCCTCCCTCTTTGGAATCTAGAATACATCCCCACACACATCGAGTTGTGAGTTCCAGTCTAGACTCTGCCACAAAGGAATCGAAAGTTAACTTTCAGATTTTAGCATCTCAATTGACCGTGTCGTTTGACTCAGGGAAGGCTCAATGTGAAGGCTCATTCACTGCTAGTTGTTCCCAAAGGCATCAGGGTGGTAAGCAATAGGAAAATGTAAATGTCTATCCAAGGAGCAATAGCAACAGCATTTAGACTTATATACTGCTTCATAGTGCTTTTACAGCCCTCTCTAAGCAGTTTACAGAGTCAGCATATTGGACCCCAACAATTTGGGTCCTCATTTTACCCACCTCAGAAGGATGGAAGGCTGAGTCCACCTTGAGCCAGTGAGGATTCTAAACTATTCTTTAAAAAAAACACCCAAAATCCATCCTAATTGCATGTTAAAATAAATGTTATTTTACGTAAGTTTACGGCCTAGCGTAACCTCCATTACTGACTCCTAGATAGTTTTAAATTTGGGATTTTTAATTCGGTTTTAGCACAGGATTTTATTAAAATATGTTTTTTAAAATTTTATTATGTTTTGTATGTATTTTAACATTCCTGTGCGCCGCCCTGGGTCCGTTTGGAGAAGGGTGGGGTATAAATATAATAAATAAATAATAAATAAATAAATAAACGCTTAAATTATTGTCTTCCTTCTAAAGGGATGCATCTCTGTCTCGCTGTCTTTCTCATAATCATATATACACCCCATATATTTATATATTTTACACAAGCCGGTCACATTCATGTTGTAAGTGCCCAGGGATCTGATTTATTTCAGTTTCCTTGAATCAATGGGTAGTGTCTTTGATTTATGATCTTATGTATTAGATTCAACAGATGATGTATCTAATTCAGTAGGTGATGGACCTGGTTCAAAAGGTGATGCATCTAATTCAGGTGATAGATCTGGGCTCTGCAAGGTAATATATCTCATTCAGCAGGTGAAATACCCCCATCCCGTCTATGATCTATCGGATGCACTAAGTGAGATATGGAATTCAGCGAGTAATATATCTCGCTCCGTGTATGATGCCTCTCCTCAACGAGTAATTCATTTCCTTGAAATGATTATGGCTTTGGTGTGAGATGTAAAATGTAATCAGGTGTAGAAGCTTACTTTTCTCTACAATATCTGTTATTGTATTGCTTGCTAATGGGGAATTATTGAGAAAGGAATACAGTCTGGAGCTGAGATGTTTGGGACTTAATTTCACAATAATTGCACTGTCAGGAAGCCGAGGGGAACATGCTAGTAGAGCTAGCGAGTTCCAAGATAAATAGGCTGATGAATTCTATGGACATATTTTAGATTTTCTCTACCCCCACATTCTATACAGGCCGTCCTCGGCGTAAGACCACAATTCAGCCCAAAATTTCTGTCCCTAAGTCAGACATTTGTTCAGTGAGTTTTGCCCCATTTTTGCAACCTTTTTTCCCTTGTTTTACAACCTTTAGCTGTTAAGTGAATCACTGCCATTCTTAAGTTAGTAACACAGTTGTGAAGTGTAAATGGTTTCCCCATTGACTTTGCTTGCTGGAAGTTTGCAAAAGGTGATTTCATGGCCCCGGGATGCGGCAATCGTTATAAATATGAGCCAGTGGCCAAGTGCTTGAATTTTGATCACTTTGACCATGGGAATGTGACAACGGTCGTATGTGTGAGAAAAACAATCCTAAGGCATTTTTTCAGTGCTGTTGCAACATCAAACTGTCACTAAGCTAACTGTTATAAGTCAAGGACTTATAACAGTCCTTTCTGTCTCTCTCAGTGAGAAAAATTCTACTGGATTCGGTATTTAGTTCAAGGATTAGAAAATTATATTACAGAACTAGTGTGTTGGTGCAGTGGTTAGAATGCAGTAAAAATGAGGACCCAGATTGTTTGGGAGCAAAATGCTGACTCTGTTAAGCTCTTAGAGAGGGCTCTAAAGCACCATAAAGTGGTATATAAGTCTAAGTGCTATTCTATTCTATTCTATTCTATTCCTCATTTCAGGGTAACTCTGCCCAATGCTAGCAGTTCAATCCAGACTGGCTCAAGGTTGACTCAGCCTTCTATCCTTCCGAAGTAGGTAAAATGAGGACTCAGGTTGTTTGGGACAATAGGCTGACTCTGTAAACTGCTTAAAGAAGTCTGTAAAGCACCATAAAGTGGTATATAAGTCTAAGTGCTATTGCTATTGAAAAAATGATTTGTAGGGCATCAGCTACAGCCCAGATTGGGGTCAGTACAGGATATCTCTTCAGGGTCCCTTAAGTCATTGGGGAACTGAACATATATTTTCCTTCTTGCTAATCTCCATTGTTTTGCACGTAGATCCTTGGATCTTCAAGTCACTAAAATAAATGTTAAAAAGGGGGAGATGGGAACTGTACAAAAAGGCCCAGAGATTGCAACAATTTGCCATATGGAACCTAATTTCCGTAGTACACTTGTCGGCTCTTATAAATATTTCCTCTTTGCAGGTCCACAAAAGAATATGCAAATCCCCCATAAGGTTGTTATTGAATTTCCTGTATATTCTTCTGCTTTTCCAAGCAATTTCATTAGCGCATCCCCCTACTTCAAAAATAGAAGGGAAGGTTTAAGAGAGAAAAAAAGTCAAATCCCATAAAAATATATATCCCCATCTGAATTGCCTATTGATACTCGGGCTGAAAATACTGCACCATAATTTCCATCCTATATACTCAAGGAACTAGGATTGCATATTCACACAGCATCTCTAGAAATTGGGCAACTGGCTTGAAGATGCCACCCTGGCTGTATCTTTTACCTTTATTTTTTTTCTTTGCTTACAACTTCATAACTCCTTCTCCCTCTTTTAAAGGGAGCCTGGTTTCTTTCTTTCCTTAATAAACAAGGTTTGAACTTTTAATGTAATTTATAATAATTCCTTGGAAGATTAAGCTTGTTAAGGCTCTTAGCTTTTAAATTCTAAAGTGCAGTCTTTAAATAAGCTTTTCTTTGCTGACTTGTCACCTTTAAGTTCTTTGCAAAAGACCTCTGATTAAAGTCAGCATTAGCTAAGCCTTTTCTTTAAATGGTTTGGGGTGGGGTGGGGGGAATTTAAATAGGCCCTAGAATTCTTCTCCCCTTTGCTTTCCAGCCTTTGCTGCTGCAAGTTAGTGACTTTACTTTTTTATATTAACTTATTACCTTTGAAAAAGTCATCTCGGATTTGATGAAGTTCAGCCTTCACTAACCTTTAAGATGTAAGGAAGTTCACAGACGAAGACCGCTTTCTGGTTAGGATATGCTGAGTTTCTAAATTTCACAATCACAATTAG
>CM077657.1:18410217-18682717 GCA_039707465.1 Rhabdophis nuchalis | reverse complement strand
GTTCCACTGGTTCATTGTTCTCACTATCAGGACATTTCCACTTCGTTCTAGATTGCTTCTCTCTATGGTTAGTTTCAAACCATTGTTTCTTTTCCTGCCTTTGGATGCTTTGGTGAATAGGTTGACCCCCCAAGTGGTAGTGTACACCATAACACAGTAAAAAAGTATTGTAACATGGAGTCCTGCGTGCCATGACAGCAAAGATTAAGTTCTTTCAAACACATGGAGATGTAGTTTCAAGTGCCATTTATAGTAATTACCTGGAAACCTGCCACTCCGTATCCCCCTCTATGAATGTTGAAAGAAAATAGGCTTTCTGCAGCAGATCAAACAAAATTAAACTGCATGGTTAAATGATTAATTGATACTTCCATTGCTTTGGATGCTCCATTCATAATAAATGTGCAATTTATGCATTTATAAACTTCCAGTTAAGATAGGCAGATATTTTGATGCTAAAAGAGAATGGCGTAATGAATCACGTGAAGTGTTAATGCCACTGTATAGTGCCTTGGTAAGGCCACACTTGGAATACTGCATACAGTTTTGGTCGCCACGATGTAGAAAAGACGTGGAGACTCTGGAAAGAGTGCAGAGAAGAGCAACCAAGATGATTAGGGAACTGGAGACTAAAACATATGAAGAACGGCTGCAGGAGCTGGGTATGTCTAGTTTGATGAAGAGAAGGACCAGGGGAGACATGATAGCAGTGTTCCGATATCTCAGAGGGTGCCACAAAGAAGAGGGAGTCAAACTATTCTCCAAAGCACCTGAGGGCAGGACAAGAAGCAATGGGTGGAAACTAATCAAGGAGAGAAGCAACTTAGAACTAAGGAGAAATTTCCTGACAGTTAGAACAATTAACCTCTGGAACACCTTGCCTCCAGAAGTTGTGAATGCCCCAACCCTGGAAGTCTTTAAGAAGATGTTAGATAGCCATTTGTCTGAAATGGTATAAGGTTCCTGCCCACGCAGGGGGTTGGACTAGAAGACCTACAAGGTCCCTTCCAACTCTGCTATTGTATTGTATTATTGTATTGTATTGTATTGAATGAGAGCACCCAATACCCATACATAATGGTTAGAATTATGTATGGCTATCTATATCTACTCTTTACCTGCTAATTGGATACAAAATAGGCAGTTAGATATTAAGAGTGTTCCTTCTCATGCAGAATCTGACTATAGATTTGATGGAAACACTCAGTAAATAGCAATTTCACTCATATTTTTGCTTTTATTTAATAGAATACGGGAGGGGGGTATACAAGGGAATTTTTATCTACCACCTATCTGCCTGTTTTTGAAAGTTTTCCAGGAGAATCTGCTTCCAAGAAGCAACACAAGGATTTAAGAGCCCAATCAATGGTTTCATGGCATTTTGTTGACTTTTTGTTGGATAAAATATTAATTAATGAACTCAGACAACCATAAACTTTGAAGAAGTTAGTGTGTGAACCTAAGCCAAAAGAAATCAAGGAGTTAAATCACAAACTATCATAGAGAAAAAAATGGATAGAAAAAAAAATTAAATGTGACAGCAGATAATCTGAAATCTTCAAGTGTTCTACTATGTATCCATCAGGAAGGTAGGGACTGAATTAATAGCTTTTGGAAAAGCTAAGACATTATCAAAGAATTATTGTATACCATTTGTATGGAAATATTTGCGTGTTGGGAGAAGACATTAAAACATTATGCTTAAATGGAAAGAGTTGAAAATTAATATAAACAGACTCTGGTGGATTGGGGATGAACGAAATCAGGGTTGAGGACATAAGTTAAAAAGGAAGAAGAGCACAAATTTCCAGACAGTTAGAACAATTAATCACTTCCCTCCATAAGTTATATATGCTACAACATTGGAAGTATAACGAAGAGATTGGACAACGTTGGTCTGAAATGGTCTGAAATGCTAAAGGCTTTCCTGTCTGAGCAGGGAGTCGGATTAAAAGACCTCGAAGATCCCTCCTAACCATACCAATGGGCGCCGAATCCAATGGCAATGTCCGTTTTGCTCTGCGAATTCATGGAGACCTAACCCTAACCCTAAGTGGAATTTTCCCCAATGGGATTTTCCCATGTATTTTGCCAGGAAATGTACATAAGTCCGACTGAAAAGGCATGCACCCTCCTAACCATACCAATGGGCGCCGAATTCAATGGCAATGTCCGTTTTGCTCTGCGAATTCATGGAGAGCTAACCCTAACCCTAAGTGGAATTTTCCCCAATGGGATTTTCCCATGTATTTTGCCAGGAAATGTACATAAGTCCGACTGAAAAGGCATGCACCCTCCTAACCATAGTGACGGGCTCTGAATCCAATGATGATGTCCATTCTGCTTTGCGAATTCATGGAGAGCTAACCCTAACTTAGAACAATGTGAAATCGCCTGACAATGAGAAAAAAATGTATCAGTGGAATGACTGACCTATAGAAGTTGTGGATTGTCCATCACTCGAGGTTTTTAAGAGGAGATTGGACAGCCATTAATCCTGAATGATATAGGGTTTCCCGTCTAAGCAGGCTGGTTGACTAGAAAACCTCCAAGTTCCCTTCCAACTCTGTTATTCTGTTTGTCTGAATTTTTGCATTTATTATATTTTTGCAGAGTGCTGATCATTCTTAACTTGACTTTCGTGATCACTAATTGGATGCCAAATCCCAACAATTCATCTCTTTGGATGCTATATACATGAACATTTTTTAAAAAAATCTTCCAGAAGTATAAAAGTTACTTGTCTTCTGTTAGAAGACAAAAGAAAAATCATTATTGATGTTGGAGAGAGAAGCCTGTGCATTTTACTTCACAAACAAATTCTTGTTTAAGCTCCAGGAACAGAAACCATAACAGAAAAGACATGAATGCCTTGACTTAATTATCAGAGTATATAGAAAAGCAATATTAGCTTAGCAGATGTGAGAACTTGAGACAGAAATAGTTTCTCATTTATTTCAGCTGAAAAATATTTCAGCCAAAAATAAAGAGGGTTGATAATGTTTTGACATTAGCATTTAAACTCTTCCTTTAAAGAACCTTGATGAGAAAGAGAAGAAAAATAAAGAAAATAAAACTAACTACTTTCATTTAAGTCCAACATGTGCCTATGGTGTTTTGTTGATTCACTGGAAAATTTAAAAAGTTTGGGGGGGGGGGGGAGGTTAAATGGCTATGAAGAAGCCATGAGCGTTTTGTCACTTTGGGGTAAGACTGATTGCATCAACTGTATAATCTTTCATCATCATTTCTCTATTCTCGGCCTGTTTTCCTAGGTTGAGCTTGGTGTTTTGAATGCGGAATTTTTAAAAATAATTTATGATGTTATCAGGATGGGGGGGGGGGAATAAAAGGCGATGATGATACCTTGAGGGCTAGATCAGAAGTAATGGATGGAAACAAATCCTACGTAGAACTAAGGAGGAATTTTCTGATAGTGAGAACAATTAATCAGGGGAATAGCTTGCCTCCAGAAGTTGTGGATTCTCTCCATCACTGGAGGCTTTTAAGAAGAAGCTGGACAGCCAATTGTCTGGAATGATGTAGGGTCTCCTGCTTGAGTGGAGGGTTGGACTAGAAGACTTCCATGGTCCTTTCCATCTGTGTTATTCCGTTCTGAAAAACCCTGTGGTTTTTATTTCCCCATCTAGATATGTTGGAAACCTTTTATCAGTTGCATGGTTGAAATGTTGGAATGCATGCTAAGAATTATGTCCAATCTTCTTCAAAGGTAAAGGTTCCCCTCGCACATATGTGCTAGTTGTTCCTGAATCTAGTGGGTGATGCTCATCTCCATTTCAAAGCCGAAGAGCCAGCGCTCTTCTAAGACATCTCCATGGTCATGTGGTTGGCATGACTAAACATTGAAGGCACATGGAACGCTGTTACCTTCCCTCCAAAGGTGGTTCCTATTTTTCTACTTGCATTTTCTACCAACGGCTGGGTTGGCATAAGCTGGGACAAGTCACAGGATCTCACTCCATTATGCGGCGTTAGGGATTCGAACCGACAAACTGCTAACCTTTCCGATCAACAAACTCAGCATCTTAGCCACTGAGCAAGCACTCCAATCTTCTTTACATATATTAAATTCCCTGCATTACTAAGTAAATGGACCAACAGTTTTCCAGTTGAATTTTGGCTCATTCTGATTTTCATTTGTTATTACCATGCCAACAAATTCCCAGGCTCTCCCACCCCCCCAATAGTCTCTGCATAAACCACCCACCGCAAAGCATTTGCTAGAATGTTATGTAGTAAACACATTGTGTTCAGTGAGATCTTCTCACTATGCAAAATACTCACCAAACAAAGGAAAGAGAGAGAAAGAGGAGGAAAAAAAAAAGAAGTTGATGTAATGACTCAATTACAGTGGAAAACGTATTACACAAAGCTTCGTTTGAGTCAAAATTCACAGTACAGAACTTCAAGGGGATAGTTTTGAGCCTGGGATTATAGGAATGAGTCAAGCCATCTTTGATATGGTTAATGCAAGAAACTTGACTAATACCTTAAGTGCAAGGACTGTACCAAACAAAATCTATGTTATAAATCAGCTGTCCAACTACAGGCTATTTCTGCTGACTGCTAGCTGCAGTTCGGCAGTTCAAATCTCCCTGGCTCAAAGTTGACTCAGCTTTCCATCCTTCCAAGGTGGGTAAAATGAGGACTCAGATTGTTGGGGGCAAGAGGCTGACTCTGTAAACCACTTAGAGAGGGCTGTAAAAGACTGTAAAGTGGTATATAAGTCTAAATGCTATTGCTATTTTCATTATAAGAGGAACAAGAACCATGGTGGTGCAGTGGTTAGAACGCAGTACTGCAGGCTATTTCTGCAGACTGCCGGTTGCCTGCAATTTGGCAGTTCAAATCTCATCAGGCTCACGGTTGACTCAGCCTTCCATCCTTCTGAGGTAGGTAAAAGAAGGACCCAAATTGTTGTGAGCAAGAGGTTGACTCTGTAAACCACTTAGAGAGGGCTGTGAAAGCCCTATGAAGTGATAGTTTAAGTGCTGTTGCTATTGTTATGTATGCAGGAAAGGGTTGGACTAGAAGACCTCCATGGTGCCTACCAACACTGTTATTCTGCATTTCCACATTCTTGGGATCAGCACAAACCTACATTGTCCATTGTTTGTTGTCCAGAATATACAAAAAAAAAAAGCCAAAGGAACTGAGTTGTCCCTTTGAAAACTAATCTACTAATACTTACCAGGTGATATTTTATTTATTTATTTGTCCAATTTATATAGCCACTCATCTCACCAAGCCAAGTGACTTCTGTAGCAGTGGGGCCACATTGCTAAAACGATCGATAAATTCCTGAAAGCATTATTGTTATTAATTATTAAAAAAACATTTTTAAAAAAACAATAAAAAGGCTATAAAAACAAGAAAGAAATAGCAGATGAAAGATGTTAATAATAATGGAGCCACTACCGTGCTTCACCTGTCCCTTGGGGGCCTCTGGCAGAGCCTTTTACAAGGATCCCATTGTATTGCTGAACAAACAGGTTATACTATGTCACCCATAAGACATAGCACTATATTCCTAAAATAATGCTTTTAGGGATTTAATTGTGGTCAATTTATGACCGCAATTGAAAACAGAACAACAGAGTTGGAAGGGACCTTGGAGTCTTCTAGTCCAACCCCCTGCTCAAGCAGGAGACCCTATATCCATGATGGCGATCCAAAGTGGCAGGTGAAGCCATATTGCCTGGCATGCACGGCCTTGCCTGTTTGTTTTCCAGGTTTCTGGCATGCATGCATGTGTGATGATCAACTGTCTTTCGCGTGCATGACCGTGCCAAAAACTGATGTGCACATGCACGCTGTACAGCTGGCTTTCGGGTGTCACCTCCGTGCATGCACTCAGCCCTCCACGCATGCGGTTTTGGTGAAAAAAGGTCCTAAATGGGATGCCATAGAGTTGGGGCAGAATGGCGAGGCCACCCACAATATCTCCTACCGGTTTGGGCGAACCGGTCCAAACCAGTAGAATAGCACCAAACCAGAATTTCTGTTGTGAAGCAAGGCAGTTATTAAGTGAGTCACATCCAATGTTGTGAGTTTTGTCATGTTTGTCAAGAAAATCATTGCAGCTGTTAGTGAACGATGGACTTATTTTGTGAATCTGGCTTCTCCCATTGTCTGCTTCTCAGTAGCCGGCTGGGTAAATGGCGATCACATGAGCAGGGGATACAATACAATACAATACAATAGCAGAGTTGGAAGGGACCTTGTAGGTCTTCTAGTCCAACCCCCTGCGTGGGCAGGAACCTTATACCATTTCAGACAAATGGCTATCTAACATCTTCTTAAAGACTTCCAGGGTTGGGGCATTCACAACTTCTGGAGGCAAGCTGTTCCAGAGGTTAATTGTTCTAACTGTCAGGAAATTTCTCCTTAGTTCTAAGTTGCTTCTCTCCTTGATTAGTTTCCACTCATTGCTTCTTGTCCTGCCCCCAGGTGCCTTGGAGAATAGTTTGACTCCCTCTTCTTTGTGGCACCCTCTGAGATATCGGAACACTGCTATCATGTCTCCCCTGGTCCTTCTCTTCATCAAACTAGACATACCCAGCTCCTGCAACCGTTCTTCATATGTTTTAGTCTCCAGTCCCCTAATCATCTTGGTTGCTCTTCTCTGCACTCTTTCCAGAGTCTCCACGTCTTTTCTACATCGTGGCGATACTACGACCGTTTTAAATACCTGCCAGTTGCCAAGCAACCAAATTTTGATCATGTGACCGTGGGGATGCTGCATCTGTTGTAAGTGCAACTCACTTTTTTCAGTGTCATTGTAACTTTGAACGGTCACTACACAAATGTTGCAAAGCCAAGGACTGTGCATCGTTAAACATGATCCCTTAGACCAGCGTTTCTTAAATAGTGGGGCGCGCCCCCCCAGGGGGGTGCGAGGCTCCGTAAAGGGGGGCGCGTTTGATAGTCAGGAGCCGCACACCCAGAAAGACCGATACTGCCACCGCCGCCATCTTGGCATCCCAGGCCCACTCTGCGGCGGCGGCGGCAGCGGCTGTAGGTAAAGCCCGAAGGCGACTGAGAAAGGCGTCAGAGAAGGAGCAGCCGGAAGCCGTGCCTCTTGAGCACCACTAGGCTGGACGAGGCAGAAAGCGGACGCGGGGATAAGGAAGGGGATGCGCTTCGGGCCAATCAGCGTGGAAAGGTGAGGTCGAAGGAGGAGGGGGCAGCCCCCTGGCAGAGCACGTAGCCAGGCGGCCGGGGCAGGCTAAGGCTAGTGATCGCGGCGGGCGGGGATGGGGGCGGGGACGGGGACGCCAGGTTCCTTCGTCCGGGGGGTGGGTGAACGAGCGAACAAGCAAGCGCGGGCGGCCAAGGAAGCTTGCTGCAGCAGCGCCCAACAACCTGCCTGCCCACCGCCTGCGGTTACTCGCTCGCTCACCTACCCACCGGACGAAGGAAGCTGGCGTCCGGTGGGTGAGCGAGCGAGTGAGTAACTGTGGCCGACTGGCCGGCGGGCGGGTAAGGAAAGTTGCGGCAGCGCCCAACAATCCGCTGGCCCGCTGGCCACGGTTGCTCGCTCGCTTGCTCACCCATCGGACGCCAGGTTCCTTCGTCCGGTGGATGGGTGAGAGAGCGAGCGAGTAAATACAGCCAGCGGGCTGGCGGGCCGGTCAGGCTACTTCCAGGAGCTGAGGAGGTTTGTGGGGGGGGAGACAGACAGACAGAGAGTGACAGACACACACAGAGAGACAGAGAGTGGGAGGGAGGGAGAGAAAGATAGACAGAGACACAGAATGAGTGATTTAAGTGCCTGAATGCGAGACAGACACACACACACACACACACACACACAGAGTAACAGATGGGCAAACAAAGGAAAGAGAGACAGAGAGAGAAAGAAAACAAAGAAGGTGGGAGAGAAAGAAAGAAAGAGAAAGAAAGACAGACAGAGAGAAAGAGAGAAAAAAGAAAGAGAGACAGAAAGGAAAGAAAGAGAGAAAAGAGAGAGAAAGAGAGAAAGAAAAGAGACAGAAAGAAAGAGAAAGAAAGAGAAAGAGAGAGAGAAAGAAAGAAAGAGAAGGAGAGAGAAAGAGGGAAAGAAAGAAAGAGAGAGAGAGAGAGAAAGAGAAATAGGGAAAGAGAGGGGGGGAAAGAGGGAAAGAAAGAGAAAGAAAAAGAAAGAGAAAGAAAGAGAAAGAAAGAGAGAGAGAGAAAGAGAAAGAAAGAAAAAGAAAGTGGGAGAGAGACAAAGAAAGACAGACAGAGAAAAAGAGAAAGAAAGAGACAAAGGAAAGAAAGAGAAAAAAGAAAGAGAGAGAGGGAAAGAAAGAAAGAGACAGAAAGAGAGAGGGGGGGAGAGAGAAAGAGGGAAAGAAAGAAAGAGAAAGAAATAAAGAGAGAGAGAAAGAGGGAAAGAAAGAAAAAATGAGAAAAAGAAAGAGAGAGAAAGAGAAAGAAAGAGAGAAAGAAAGAGAAAGAAATAAAGAGAGAGAGAGAAAGAAAGAGGGAAGGAAAGAAAGAGACAGAGAGAGAAAGAGAGAAAGAAAGACAGAAGGAAAGAAAGAAAAAGAAAGAGAGAACTTATGACCACAATTAAGTCCAAAAGTTTGGTTGCTAACCAAGACCATTGTTAAGTGAGTTTCACATTTTCCAAATTGGCCACTCCCACCCGGTCACATGGTTTGACATGTCCAATCAAAAAATGTTTATAGTTTAATTAAGAATTTAATGCACTTTAAATCTTTTCTGCTACAGTTAATAAAGCTATTCTTTGTTGTAAATTGATCCACATTTCTTTCTTTTTTTTATTCTCTTATACGTTAATAAGGATACAGTGTTATGCAGAGGTGTACTAACAATTTTATAGACAAATGATACTATTTACAGTCGCGCGGGGGGCGCGAAATGTTTTCTCCTTCCTAGGGGGGGCCTGACAGAAAATAATTGAGAACCACTGCCTTAGACCAATACGCTCCCACAGAGAGGGCCTCCTCAGGGTGCCGTCGGCTGGACAATGCCGACTGGCGACACCCAGGGGAAGAGCCTTCTCTGTGGCAGGTCCAGCCCTTTGGAACGACTTACCCCCTGAACTTCGCTCCATCTCCGAACCCCGCCTCTTCCGCAAGTGTCTAAAGACACATTTGTTCCATCTAGCCGGCCTAGCGTAGCCTCCATAACTGACTTTTAGATAGTTTTAAATTTGGGGATTTTAATTTGGTTTTAGCGCAGGATTTCATTGAATAAGTTTTTAAAATTTTATATGGTTTTTGTATGCATTTTTAATTTTCCTGTGCGCCGCCCTGAGTCCGTTTGGAGAAGGGCGGGGTATAAATTGAATAAATGAAATGAAATGATGCTATCCAAGGGGGAAACTTGCAATTTTTTTTGCACTTCAGTAGAGTTTCTTTTGTATATTAAATCTACAAAAAGAAACTATGGGATATTTCTCCTCTTGTATCTCTGTGCTCTGTTCCCTCCCTTTCTTGCTCTTTCAAAGGAGGTTTCATTATTATTATTATTTCATTCAAAGTATTCCTAAATTGCTTCCCTGTCCAGCAGAGCCTTTAAACTAATGTGCATTTTAAAAAAAAAATGGAAAGGGGAGAAAGCTCTAGAAAAATAATGTCATAAAGTATTCCTTAGAATTAAGCCAGAATGATGTTTAAAATCCATCAAAGGCCATCATAGGTTTTCATCATTATTTAAATCCTCCCCAAAGGCAACATCTTTCTTGTTGGTTTAAAAACAAGCTTAAAACTTAACTGCAGCTTTCCAGTGTTTAAGGTCACTAATGCAGCAAGAAAGGATTCCATTAATGTAGAAATGAATTGGATAATTTGCTACAAATCAGAAAAAAAAATTGTTCTCTACAATCTGACTTTCCATGAATGGTTTATAAGCATGTTTTCTTTTCTTCTTCTTCTTCTTCTTCTTCTTCTTCTTCTTCTTCTTCTTCTTCTTCTTCTTCTTCTTCTTCTTCTTCTTCTTCTTCTTCTTCTTCTTCTTCTTCTCCTTCTCCTAATCCTTCTCCTTCTCCTTCTCCTTCTCCTTCTTCTCTTCTTCTTCTTCTTCTTCTTCTTCTTCTTCTTCTTCTTCTTCTTCTTCTTCTTCTTCTTCTTCTTCTTCTTCTTCTTCTTCTTCTTCTTCTTCTTCTCTTTCTTTCTTTCTTTCTTTCTTCCCTCCTTCCTTCCTTCCTCCTTCCTTCCTTCCTTCCTTCCTTCCTTTCTTCCTTTCTCCTTCTTAATTAGGAATGTCACATTGGCACGGCTGGTGAAAACCCAATTCTGAAGGACGCAAGGTTTTCCCCACCCAAATCAGAAACCCAAAATTCTTTCCCCCCAGGTCATACATCCATCACATGACCCAATCAACTCCGTCTGGCTTTTGTGCACACCCTTCCAACGCCTGGTAGAGCAACCTTGGCTCCCACAGGCAAAAATGTTATTATGGCTCCCCATCAGAGGTGGTATTCTGCTGGTTAGGACCAATTCTCCTGAACTGGTATAGTGGAAATCGCCGGAAGTCCTGCTCACCTGCTCCAGCTCTATGGCATCCCATTTAGGCCCAATGTTTTAGCCAAAATGCATGGGTGGAAGGCTGAACACATGCACGGATGTGGCATGTGCCAGCGAAGTGAGCACTCACATTTCCGCGCTCCCACTTGCAAACCGATAGGGAAGGTCAGTGAATACCAGTCCCTGCTACACATCCTCCCTCCAGCTATCTCTATCTCCCCCCTCACATTCCCACCGCTCCATCGGGCCTTGCTGTGGCAGCCCTGAAGATGCTCCCAAAATGGATTCAGGGCTGACAGGTAATATTTTTCTCCTGGCGGTCTCTCATGAGGCATTTCAGCGGACCTTATTTTATTGTTACTATTTTGGAATAAGTGCTTTCACCCTCTGAACTAGCTTTTTTTTTTGTTTTCACCATCCAAGATAGTTTCTAGCCTAGGTCCTTGAACGACTACATACAAACTGGCTCTTGTGTGTGATGAAAGAGGCCTCCTGGGCTCATATAAACCAAACCCGTTTCAAGGAACAGATGAATTCTATTTCTGTCCCCCAGCCGCCATCCCTGGAGTTTCATTTTCTTTTGGGTACTTGCAGCTTTTTATGCACCTTATGGGATCGTCATGATAGCGGCCTTCCAATATTGGAAGGGCTGTCGCCAAGAAGAGCAGGGCAGGGATTCCAAACTATTCTCCAAAGGGCAGCACAAGAAGTAATGGAAGGAACCTTATCAAAGAGAGGCCCAACCTAAAATTAAGGAGGAATTTCCCGTGGGTGAGAACAATTAATCGGTGGGAGGGCTTGTCTCCAGATGCTGTGGGTGCCCCATCACTGGAGGCTTTTTAAGAAGAAACTTTTAAGAAGGTTTTTGTCCAGAAGGATACAAGGTCCCCCACTTAAGCAGGAGGTTGGATTAAAAGACCTCCAAAGCCCCTTCCAATTCTGTTATTCTGTTCATCTGAGGGCATTTTGGTGCAAGGGAAAGGATAGGAAGAAAAACAGATTTTTTTAAAAAAAATTGACTGCTTAATAATGTCTTGGTAAGACCACACTTGGAATAAAGGTAAAGGTTCCCCTCTCACATATCTGCTAGTTGTTCCCAACTCTAGGAGGCGGTGCTCATCTCTGCTTCAAAGCCGAAGAGCCAGCACTGTCCGAAGATGTCTCCATGGTCATGTGGTCGACATGACTAAACACTGAAGTCGCACGGAACGCTGCTCCCTTCCCACCAAAGGTGGTTCCTATTTGTCTACTTGCATTTTTACATGCTTTGGAACTGCTAGGTCAGCAGAATCTGGGACAAGTCACAGGAGCTCACCTAGGGATTCGAACTGCCGAGCAGCCGACCTTTCAATCAACAAGCTCACATTTCCATTCCTTGGAAATGCAGGACAAACGGAATACTTTTCCAGCTTTTGGCATAAATATTTCCACTCTCCTTTTAGGGAGCAGAAAGATCAATGGGGCTGCAAACATATTTTATCTTCCTTTTCCCGTTCACTCCTCCTCCAGCCAAAATATTCCATGGGGGAAACGAACAGTGTCATTGTGGTCATGTCATAATTCTCCAGCAATCGGCAAGAGAAAAGAGCTGACTATTTCTCATTAGTCCCAGAGCTGTATTTATTCAAAACACATGTTGATTACCAAGATACATTAAAGGTGAAAAATAAAACAGGGTAAGCATTCGGGGACGGAGTCTATTCAACGTGAGGATCTATCTGCATTGCAAAAGAGGATGTGCGCATGATAGACCTTTTCCCTCGTTGTCCCAGAGGCTTTAAAACCAATCTTGTCCACCGCGTATGAACCCTTCCCTTCATTTAGAATCAAATGAAAGGTTGAGTTTTGCGATCCCTTTGCAATTTAAATTAATCAAATTAACTCAAATGTGCGTGCTTATTCCCTTTCCAAATGGCCTTTCCTTCCTGCTGTAAACTGGGAAAGCGATATCTCATCATAGCCTATTATGCAAATACCCTTGCCTATAACCATTTCTAATGAAGTGAGAGTCGCGTTCGGCAGCTCATCTTTCCAAACTAACAGAACGTACACTCTGACCCACAACCTCAAATCCTAAACCTTCGTTGGATGGGGATTTAGAGAAGATGCAGTTTGTGTTGTGGCCCGCCAGTGGATCTGGCAGCAGATTCGGACAGTGAGGAGGTTGGGGAGGAACGTGGGCCGGTCCTGGTGTCTGGGGAAGGCTCGGATAAGGACTGTGCATTGGAGGCAGAGAGGGGGCCAGGGCTGTCTGACAGTTATCAGCTGCCTTCGAAGTCGGAGATCAGTGGGGCAGGAGAACAGCTGGAGCCTGTTCCTGATGTGCGCATGCACAGAGCTGTCAGGAGACGTGAACAGCTAAGGAACAAGGGTTGACTTGGGAGGTGAAAGGTGAATGGCCCCTCCCATAGGAAATAAGGAGGAGCGAAAGGGGAGGGGCGTTTGTAGGAGGCAATTAGTTCGCTTAATTAGTGTGAAGTTTTGTGCGTGACTCTCAATTATTTTCAAGTATTTTCTTGTATAGTGTTGCATTTGAAAGCTATTGGCTTGGCAGCTCTCCAAGCCTGATAAGGTCTTTTTTTGTTCCATATATATATACTTTTATTTATATATATACTTTTATTTATATATATACTTTTATTTACGGTCACAGACCAAAAACACAAGTACTACAGGTAGAAACGTTAATAATAATAATAATAATAATAATAATAATAATAATAATAATAATAATAATAATAATAATAATAATAATAATAATAATAATAATAATAATAATAATAGTTATCATAATATCATAGCAATGGATCACCAATAGCTTAACTAAAGAAGGTTACAGCGTTCTCCTCTAATTGTTACAGCTCTTAAGAAGAATTTTGAGACCTGAAAAGTGATATATGGAGAGCCATCTCCTAGGCAGTGGGCCATCAAGTTACAACCATTGAGTCTAGAAGGGATGGTTTCAAGGAGAGACAGTAACTTAGATCTGTCTGCGTTATACATGGGGCAAGATAGAAGGACATGCTCCGCAGTTTCAACCTCGGCTCTGTCGCAAGGGCATAGCCGCTCGTTAATCGGGAGCCTCTTGAAGCGGATAAGGTCTGTGGTTGTAAATACACCCTTGAAAGACTTTTTTGCTGGGACTTTGCTGGATGTGAATGAAAGAAATTCACGTTAGCCAAATAAAAAGGGTTATTTTGGGGGACAAGGAGTCTGTTTCGTGATTTGGTGAAGCCTAGATCAAAACAGTAGCCCTCACATGAAACCATACCACATACAATCCATGGCAAAACCTCTCCGCACAGAGCCGGTCCCTGATGCCCAAAACGTTGTGGGCCACACTGTACTAGAGCATTGCAACTGCTGAAATAATGGTCCAAAATATGTTTCCTCAAATAGAACTCAAGTCTGTTCTATTTCCCATCTTTATGTCAAATTAGGAATTCATCATGGGTCTGTACAACTTGAAAGAGGATGTTGTTTGAAGGATGGTTACTGAAACACATGCTGGTTTGTTAATGCTTAAAACGATGCCATATATTTGAAAGGTCAGTGGATAAAACTATCCAGGCTGCTTTGCTCATGAATATATTTAATTTGTTCTTGCAAATGATTTCAAAGGCATTTTTTTACAAAACACAATCTTGGCTTTTCCAGCTTTTAAAAAAAAAAACAAGTCTCTTTTTTCGCAATTAATGTTTTCTAATAATTCAGCAAGTCGGACTGTCTTAATCATAGTTCATTCTAGCAGAAAACAAATCTTGCTGTGTTTGATGAGAGCCAGGTCGACATGCCTTATTTCTTTTCTCGTGTCTTATTTTGAAATATTTTAATACAGTTTCCTCCTTCTGAGTTATTTAATGGATGAATTAAAAACAATAAATTTCATTTGGAAGACCACATATACATAGGTGAGGCGCATCAGGGAATATTAGAAATCAGAATACGATGCTTTCGGGTTCGTTTTTTTCCTGTGTGCTTCAGACTCTGGCAAGATGCACATTAACAGGTCCCATATTCACAGTTCTCCATGGAGCACTAATTCCAGACGGTACTTTCCAGACTGATTACATGAATGATTGGCAAAGCCCTCCAAATCTTGTTCTTGCAATCCTCAAAACCACTCTGATCAGAATTGCCATTTTGAGATAGGATTTACATGAAAACTTCTTTTGTCAGCTGAAAAGTTTTCCTTCCTTCCTTCCTTCCTTCCTTCCTTCCTTCCTTCCTTCCTTCCTTCCTCCCTCCCTTCCTTCCTCCCTTCCTTCTGGAAAACTCTTCCACCTACCACACCCTTATATGTAGTGGTGGCTCAGTGGCTAAGACATTGAGCTTGTTGATCAAAAAGGTTGGCAGTTCAGTGGTTTGGCTCCCTAGCGGCCTGTAATGGAGTGAGCTCCTGTTGCTTGTCCCAGCTTCTGCCAACCTAGCAGTTCAAAGGCACAAAAAAAAATTGCAAGTAGAAAAATAGGAGCCACCTTTGGTGGGAAGATAACAGTATTCCATGCGCCTTCGGCATTGAGTCATGTTGGCCACGTGACCATGCAGATGTCTTTGGACAGGGCTGGTTCTTTGGCTTAGAACTGGAAATGAGCACCACCCCTAGAGCCAGAAATGACTAGCACGCAAATGTGGGAGAACCTTTACTTTTACTTATGACTTCTAATAGAGCACTGCATAGTGCCAAACATAGGTTCAGCTGTTGCAGAAGAGCAGGTTGAGTTGGAAGGTGGGGTTAAATATGTCATTAGTTTGGAATCATTGCGGAGACACAAGAGACTCTAGTTCCGCATCCCTGTTACTTTTGTTGAACTTTTCCTAGTGCCAATTTAACTTTGACCATCAGTGAAACAGACTCTTGTGTGTCGATAATAATAATGAATGGCTTTGAGCTCAGTGAATTTTCCTGGTTCTTTGTGCCTAGCAGTTATATTTTATATGGTCAAGTGTGTTATTTCTGTAGAAAAATCTACAACTACTAGTCTTTCCTTCCCCCCCAAAAGATGCTCCTGGATGGCTTCAGAAACCTGTGCATGGTCAGATTGATTGATCTGGAGTTATCCTAAAAAGTGTCTTCTCCTAACTCTGACAAGACACATTCATAGGACATTTATTTTCCTGGTGAAAAAGGTAGCCAGATTTAAACAGGCATTCCAGAAATTTAATTGATGCTTCAGGATATGATTGTTCAGCAGTTCGTCAAAGATGACCTATTGATTCTGCTCATCATTCTTTTCTTTGAAGATATCTCTGTATAACTTTTTTTCATTGTTTCTCAGCCCTGAGGGGTAAGGTGGGGAGAAGAACAAGCTTAGGAATAATCTTCCTGATAATGCCACAAAGGAGATAAGCTACAAGGCTTGGCTCCTATAGAACTGAATGCTTTGGGTATATTGCAAAGAAAAGAACTGTCTTTTTACATAGCACTTTTGTTATTTCCATTCAGGTGGGACGCCGAAGGTTCTGGATGCTGATAGTGCAATGGATTTATTTATTTTTCCTCTTTGATGAAGTTCCCCTTTTCTTCTTTTTCACTATTGGTACTTTTGAGAAGAGGAATGAGAGTGTTAATTTATCCCAAAACTGTCTTATGTTTTCCTTTAAACACAAAGACCAACTTTTCTCCCAGGGGAGAAGCAAACCCCTGTTCAAGAAAAGAAAAGAAAAGAAAAGAAAAGAAAAGAAAAGAAAAGAAAAGAAAAGCTATGAGATAAGCTGAAAATTTTCTTTTCTGGGTCATTTTGCTGCTTCATTCGTTTTCTCTTCCCAAAATAACAATAGCACTTAGACTTATATACCACTTTATAGTTGCATTTACAGCCTTCTCTGAGTTGTTTACAGAGTCAGCCTCTTGAACCCAACAATCTGGGTCCTCATTTTACCCACCTTGGAAGGATGGAAGGCTGAGTCAACCTTGAGCCGGTGAGATTTGAACTGCCGAATTGCAGCTAGCAGGAAGATAAAGTAGCCTGCAGTACAGCATGCTAACCACTCCACCACAGTGGCTCAATTACCATCATGTTGGCAATTCAAATGCTTAAAAAAAAACCATATTAGAATATGTTTGCATATCCAGGCGTCTTTGTCTTCTGGGAGAAAAAAAAAGAAACAGAAGTAGTTAATGGAGAGAGAGAGAGAGAGAGAGAGAGACAGACAGACAACATCTGTATGCTTTTAGTTTTAAGAATAGTTTAAGAATAGATAGGGTTATGACCTATCCGCACTCTGATTGGACTGAGTCAGATTAATAATTAATTAAGGGTGCTATATAACCCCCTCAGGAGCAGACTCCACCCAGTTTTCGACGAAGGAAAGTATAATCAGACTCACCGGTATCATCTCGCAAAAAAACAAAAACAACCAAATTCACCAAGCTGGTCAGGACGCCAGCACAATGCCAATGGGAGCCCGCAGACTCGGACAGTGGATCCGGCCATACCCAGCGCAAGCGGGGCAAATGTCCCAAAAGGGCCACAGAAGGCACCGTGCTCCCAAATTTCCGAACGATCCCTGAAGGGGCACTCGGAGCGCCCGAAGGCGGCATCGAAGTGAAGAAGTAACCCGACACCCTTGCTATTCCAGGCGAAATTCACCCCCAGGTTGGAACAGCACGGTGGGCGGTGAAATAGGGAGACCCTGATCGCCCCCAAGGGAGGCCCTGATAGCGGCCACAGCGGAGCCAGTAGGAGGCACGTCAGACATGGTGAATGCAAGCTTCCCGATTCAAAGGAGCCGAAATTTCGCGCCCAAAATGGCGCCCGTTCCTTTTTAGGCGGTAACTCCGCCCCCTCAGGCCAGCGCTGTTCGGCGGGAAACGGAAAATGGCTGCCGTGTCAGACAGCCTCCCCTCAGCTCACCAACGGACGCAGGACGCTTTGCAAGCTGGCGCGGTGCTGGCCGCTCTTCGAGTCAGGCAGGCAGCCCGTTCTTTGTTTAGCGCGAAAGGCAGGGCGCGGCGCCGGCCTTTCCAAGCGTCAGATGAGCCGCCGATGCCGAGGAGACGCCGCAGTCGGCAAGGGAATCCCCGGGCGGAGCGGCAAGAGATCGGCGGGCGTCTGGGCTGCGGGGGCGTTGGGAAACCCCTCGAGAGCGATCCGCCGGACAAGTAAGGCAGCTGAGCGCGTGGGCGGCAGGGAAGCCCGGGCTCACAGCGCGAAAGCCCACCAAGGCAGCAGGGTGCGTAGGCGGCAGGGGATTCCCCTCAGGCAGCTGGCTGTCCGCCGCACCTTTCGGGCCGCGTGGGCTGCTGATGACAGTTCGTGCCTCAGCCGGGTCTCTCGGAGGTTTAGGCAGCGCTGGGGGCCCAAGGATGTCGGGCAGGCACCCCCGGTTGACAGGCCAAGCGGCAAGTCCGCAGGTAAGGCCACCTCCACAGGCCACTTGCTGAGCCACCCCAGGGAGAAGTATCAGTCAGTCTTTAAACGGGAGCCGCTGAGAAATAGGCACTTGGGACAAGTCCCTTGGCCTTCAGAGGCACTTGGGACAAGTCCCTTGGCCTACAAATGTCCCCGAGAGACAGAGGGGATCATTCAGGGGTGGCAGGCCTACCAGTCTTTTGATCCAAATTCGCAGTTCAAACAAATCAGCACAAAGGAGATACCGGACTAGTCCAGAGCTGGACTGAGTCGAGAAACTGGGAGGGACTACTCGTAAGGAGGTTATATACCACGCTTAATTAATTATTAAACAGACTCAGTCCAATCAGAGTGTGGATAGGTTGAACCCATACTATGGATGCTATCTCCACCCTTATTGAGAACCAAAATTATCCTGGGAATATTGACAAAAAATAGGGATGTTGTGGCTCAGTTGCTAAGACGCTGAGCTTGTTGATCAGAAGATCAGCAGTTTATTTATTTATTTATTTATTTGGATTTATTGACCGCCCCCTCTCTCCGAAGAGACTCGGGGCGGTGTACAAGAATTTAAGAGCATATACATATATAACAATTATAAATAATAAAACTAAATTAAATGTTTTACTCTGTGTTAAAATGACTTGTTTACATTTATAACGTAAAAACCCGATTAGGTAATATTTACAACTAGGCTGGTATGGTAGATTAGGTTAGGCCAGGCCAGCCTGCTGGAAAAGATGGGTCTTTAATTGTTGACGGAAGGAGCGGAGGTCCATAGTAGATCTAAGCTCGGGGGGTAGGTCATTCCAGAGGGTTGGGCCTGCCACAGAGAAGGACCTTCCCCTGGGAGCCGCCTGTTGGCATTGCCAGGAGGACGGCACCTGGAGAAGTCCCTCTCTGTGTGAGCGAATCGGTCGAAGGGATGTGTGGGGTAGGATACGATCACGCAGATAGCTAGGACCCGTGTCATGGAGCGCTTTAAAGATGGTAATCAACACCTTGAAGCGCACCCGAAAGGCCACAGGTAGCCAGTGCAGCTTGCGCAGGAGCGGTGTTACATGGGAGTACCTGGAGGTACCCATAATTACCCGCGCGGCCGTATTCTGGACTAGCTGTAGTCATCGGGTTAGTGGTTAGTGGTTAGAATCCCTAGCGCTTCATAACGGAGTGAGCTCCCGCTACTTGTCCAGCTTCTGTCAACCTAGCAGTTCGAAACCACATTAAAAATGCAAGTAGAAAAATAGGGACACCTTTGTTGGGAAGGGAACAGTATTCCATGCGCATTTGGTGTTTAGTTATGCTGGCCATATGAGACATCTTCCGACTGCGCTGGCTCTTTGACTTTGAAATGGAGATGAGCACCGCCCCCTAGAGTCAGGCACAACTAGCACGTATGTGCAAGGGGAATCTTTACTTTTACCTTTATTGACAAAAACTCCCAACCTTTTATCTTGAGGTTACTTTGGAAGCAATGATGTGTATGTTGAAAAGAGGGGGGATGATAGCAACATTAGTAATATGATGGACAGAACATGGCAACGGGAGTTTTTTGTGCATGCAAGCCTTGAAGAGGGAGTGTGGCCTGCACAATAATGTTCCATCTTCTACTTGCTGATTTTGATACAGATATAAACACCAGATGCTGTGATTTGCAAGAGAAGGAAACTCTCCGGAAATAGGATGGTGGATTTTGGCGTAATATATAGGATGGTGATCATGAGGATTCAAATATATTAGCTGTCCTTAAAGAAACAAGGCTGACAACGAAAAGCAAGTCCTGTTATTAAATCAGAAAGAGTTGCGTCAAATTAAACCCTTGAAAAAATGCCAGGCTGCCAGTTTCCCATCAAATTTACCGAAAGCAGTCCAATATATTGGATGGCTTACGGTGGAGAAAAATGATTTTAAGCATCGTTATGAGACCTGCTCTACAAAACTCATTTAAGCTTCTTTTCGTTTACATTTGCTCATAAATGTGATTAAAATTTTTTCCTTATGAGCTTGGTCGGCGAGCTTCATCTTTGTGAAAAGCCCAGTACAATCAAAAGGACTCTGTAAAAGTTAATTCTTCGTCTTTTTAAAGAGGTATTTATCCTTCTTCATAAAAAGAAGCCTTGGGGGAGGGGGAGAGAATCTGAGAAATGCTACTACAGCCTTACTCAGAGGAATTGTTTTCTTTTATTTCATGGTCAAGTTGAAAGACTGCTTCAATGACCAAAATGTATGGTAAACCTTTAGTAAAAGTAAAGGTTCCCCTCACACATATGTGCCAATCATTCCCGATTCTAGGGGGCGGTGCTCAT
The DNA here is from genome assembly GCA_039707465.1 of Rhabdophis nuchalis. NCBI lineage: Eukaryota > Metazoa > Chordata > Lepidosauria > Squamata > Natricidae > Rhabdophis > Rhabdophis nuchalis. The sequence goes on along the minus strand of CM077657.1, from coordinate 18,662,557 downwards.
CTCCGTTTCAAAGCTGAAGAGCCAGCGCTGTCCGAAGACGTCTCCGTGGTCATGTGGCCGGCATGATTAAACGCCAAAGGCGCATGGAATGCTGTTCCCTTCCCACCAAAGGTGGCTCCTATTTTTCTACTTGCATTTTTACATGCTTTCGAACTGCTAGGTTGGCAGAAGCTGGGACAAGTAACGGGAGCTCCCTCCTTATGTGGCACTAGGGATTCAAACCACCGAATTGCCGACCTTTCTGATCGACAACCTCAGTGTCTTCACCACTGAGCCACTTCGAACTTTTAGAATCAAGCTATTGGTAAGTAGGTATGCCGATGAAAAGAATTTCAAGACTATAAACTGCTCAATTTGATTTCATTCCTTAGAAGAATGGGGACTTAAAAATATATATATCAACTTGTTAATCCTTGTCCTGTTTTCCTGTTGAACAAAGTTCCATTCCCTTTTAATTATGATATCATTTTATTAAACAAGGGCCTGACAACACGTTTTATTTGCTTGCCAGATAAACTGTTGCTACACTTAGGAGTGGTGAAAATGAATGTATCAAATGAGCAAGGGGTCTTTAAGAAAAAATAACAACCAATTCAAACATTTAATGGAATTTGCATAATGAATTTTCTAAGGAGCCTAGCTTCTGGTCCATCTTGTGTATTTGTAGACAGCTGTTGTGTTTCTCTTAAATCTTCCCTTTGGAAACTAAACATACCCATGCTGTTTCTTATTGGATTTGATTTTTAATTGCTTTATCATCCTGGCACTTATCTTTTAATCCATTTTCCCTCTTCAAATATGGTGCCAGGAATTTCTTCTCTTCTCTTCTCTTCTCTTCTCTTCTCTTCTCTTCTCTTCTCTTCTCTTCTCTTCTCTTCTCTTCTCTTCCCTTCCCTTCCCTTCCCTTCCCTAATTTCCTTTCCTTCCTCTCTCTTCTCTTCTCTTCTCTTTTCTTTTCTTCCCTTCCCTTCCCTTCCCTTCTCTTCCTTTCTCTTCTCTTCTCTTCTCTTCTCTTCCTTTCTCTTCTCTTCTCTTCTCTTCCTTTCTCTTCTCTTCTCTTCCTTTCCCTTCCCTTAATTTCCCTTCCCTTCCTCTCTTCTCTTCTCTTCCCTTCTTCTTCCTATTCTTTCCATCCCATCCTTCTCTTCTCCCCTCCCCTCTCTCCTTTCCTCTCCCCTTCCTTTCCCTTCTTTTCTTATTCCTGTTCCTATTCTTTCCGTCCCATTCTTCTCTTCTCTTCTCTTCTCTTCTCTTCTCCCCTCCCTTCCCTTCCCTTCCATGAAAAGTGCAATGGATTTATTACATATTCCATAATCTGGGCACAACACGTCTGCTAAGGCATAAATTTGAAAAAAAAATGAAGCCACATGAATTCTCAATCACAGCAGTGGTTCTCTTGGAATGAGAACCAAAGGAAATACATCATTGGCAAGCTGCTCCTAACTTTTACCCCCGCGACCTTGCAAGTTCTGTTGGCTCTGTCACTTTGCTGGCTTCTCTTTGTCCACTGGTGAGTGGCAGACGATGGAGCACATGTCGGAAAGAAAAAAAAATAGGCCAACAAAAACTGGGAAATAAAAACAAGGGCCATGTCAGTCTGACAGGCAGCATGAACAATAATTCAAAACGAAAATGCAATGGTCCCCAAAATTTGGTTTAAAGATTTTGCATGTAGCAAGATGAAAGGGAAGTTGACAACTTAACTCGTCTGGCAGTTTTGCCTCCAGCCACTGTCAAATTAGTTCCTAATGCAACCAGGGGAAACATTGTTGGCTTCCACAGTGCCTGAGGATAAGAGTTAAGTTACTCATCAACAAACTGCTAAAAACATTACATGTTTGTCTTGGGGGGGGGGTCTAGTCTTAGATTGCTTTGTGTCTGCTGAGGAAGCATTGAGTTTACCCATTTCTGTTGTCCTGTGATTTCAAATATGACATTTCTTCTAAGGTACCCATAATATATGATAGAGGCAACCTCATGTCCTCTTATTCGTCTTTCATTTTTTTTTTTCATATATGCTTGGCTTAAGATTGCTTCTTTTTGATCGTACATCATAATAACCCTGATAAAAGAAGGCAGTTTAGAACATGCAACACAGGATATCAGAGCTGGAAGGGAGCCTTGGAGGTCTTGTAGTCCAACACCTTGCTCAAGCAGGAGATCTTATACCATCTCAGACAGGGGACTGTCCAGTCGCTTCTTAAGAGCGTCCAACGATGGTGCAATCCAGAAATTCTGAAATTCTACTGGTTGATGATTCTCATGAACAATCTCTCAGGCCCGCAGCTTTAATCCTTTTGAATCTTTGGTCTACCTCACTTTCTATTATTCTACGATGCCTTTTCTATTGTGGAAAAATGGGAGGGGGGATTGTATGGATTTATATGTAGCCATAACAAAATTCCTTCCTAGAAAGCCAAGGTCATCTTTTGTCTCTGCACCTCTGCACCTGACCGGAACTGGATGGGTGGAACTGCCAATATGGTACTGGAAGATTGGACCATGTGATGGACTTGTGGGCATGGGGGCAAGACCATGAACTTTCAATGGGGTGGGGAAAACCGGGAAGCTTTCAGATTCGGGTTTTCCCAGATGTGCCAACATGGCTCCCTTAATAAATTGGAACTTTGAGCAATACTTTGCCTTGGACTCTGATTTAATTTTGGATGCTATTTGGAACCCTGACACAATCTTGATCTTACGTAATTCAAATACAACTCCGTATCAAAGATGATGTGACTTTCCAATACACAGAGACAAATGTATATACTTACTCCTTCAAATAAAGTTCCAAGATCATAGATTTCTAAATTGCTACAGAAGATGGTTGAGGAAAGAAAAGGAAAAGAAATAGCGACACGTTATGAACAATGCTGAACCCAAAAAATAAATAAAAAATGTCTACAATCATTTTGAATTCTGAGAAGCAGATCAGCACCCTTGAGGAATTTGAAGGGAGGTGAAAATACAGTTCAAAAACCCATTTGTTCATTTTGTATCGGCTCTCAAGGGAGAAGGAAACCCACACTGTGCACTGGACTTGAAGTGGGCTGTTTCTTTCTGAGGAATATGTCAATGAAAAGCGCCCTGAGGGATAGAAGAATGAGAGATCTGAAGTTAATGAATGTGGACAATGATTGCATGTTATGTCCTTATTAGGAATAACAAGGGATTTAAGAGATTGTTTTACCATATTGACATTGTTTCAGTTCAAATTATCTCCCTTTATTTTATATCAAAAGGAAAGAGTGAAAGGTGGAAGGAAGGAAGGAAGGAAGGAAGGAGGGAGGGAGGGAGGGAGGGAGGGAGGGAGGGAAGGAGGCAGAGAGTAAAGGAATGTAGAAGTAATACAGAAGTATTAAAGAATAACAGAGTTGGAAGCAATGGTGAAATTCAATTTTTTTTTTTTACTACCAGTTTTGTGGGCAATCCTTGATGGGCATGAGGCGGCTTGATGGACGTGGCTCGGTGGGCCTGGCAGTGGAAGGATACTGCAAAATCTCCATTCCCACCTGACTCTGCTGCCAGCCAGAGGTGGCATTTGCTGCTTCTCCCAACTACTCAAAATTTCCGCTACCGTTTCTCCAGAACCTGTCAGAACTGGCTGGATTTCACCCCTGGTTGGAAGGGACCTTGGAGGTCTTTAGTCCAACCTCCTGCAGGAAACCCTACACCACTTCAGACAAATGGTTGTCCAACCTCTTCTTAACAAACTTCCAGTGTTGGAGCACCCACAACTTCTGGAGGCAAGCTGTTCCACTGATTAATTGTTCTCACTGTTGGGAAATTTCTCCTTAGTTTTAGATTGCTTCTCTCCTTGTTTAGTTTCCAGCCATCTAGTGCATTTTCCTGTCTAAAGCATGAATGTTCTCCCATTGACTTTTTTTTTTTTTGAGTTGGGGGGAAAAACAGAAAACTTCCCATTTTGCATGCACAGAATGTGTTCTGAAAAGCACGGCACTCTGAGGTCTGCTGCAGATTTTCTGTGAAAAATCTTTCACCGTCCCAGAACACAAGGAAGGCAAGTGAAGAACTCAAATAAAAATAAAAGGTGGGATTCACACTCCTCAAGCTGTAAATAAAGCCGGAGTGTGTTTTGAAAGCGCTTGGCAAAAGAGATTTTAGAAAAAGAGAGAAAGTTGTATTTTGAGCTCCGTTCTGAACAGTGTCCCAAATATGCTCACGAGAGTGGCAAGCAGAGGAGGTGGCTGCCTTAAGGATTCATTGGAGTATGAGGGAGCCCTGCACCAATATCAACCTTTTTTAAAAATCTTTTCAGACAAATATAAATGAAGTTCACTCCACTCCACTTAGTGCTACTCAGTTGAGCCAGTGAGAAGGAATAATCACCACCTGTAGTTCACCATCTTGTTTTCCAATAATTACTCAAATATTTCTGATGTGGCAAACCAGAATATACATTCATTTCTTTCTCTTTCTTTCTTTCTTTCTTTCTTTCTTTCTTTCTTTCTTTCTTTCTTTCTTTCTTTCTCTCTCTCTCTCTCTCTCTCTCTCTCTCTCTCTCTCTCTCTCTCTCTCTTTCTTTCTTTCTTTCTTTCTTTCTCTGTCTCTCTTTCTCATTCTTTCTTTTTTCCTTCTTCCTTTCTCTTTCTTTCTTTTTTCTTCCTTCCTTCCTTCATTTTTTCCTCTTTCTTTCTTCTTTCTTACTCTTTCTTTCTTTCTTTTGCTTCCTTCCTTTCTTTCTTCCTTTCTTTCTCTTCCTTCCTTTCCTTCCTTCCTTTATTCTTTTCTTTCTTTCTTTCTTTCTTTTTCTCTCTCTTTCTCATTCTTTCTTTTTTCTTCTTTCTTTCTTTCTTTTTTCTTCCTTCCTTCCTTCATTTTTTCCTCTTTCTTTCTTCTTTCTTACTCTTTCTTTCTTTCTTTTGCTTTCTTTCTTTCTTTTGCTTTCTTTCTCCCTTTCTTTCTCTTCTTTCCTTTCCTTCCTTCCTTTCTTCTTTTCTTTCTTTCTTTCTTTGTCTCTCTCTTTCTCATTCGTTCTTTTTTCTTCTTTCTTTCTTTCTTTCTTTCTTTTTTCTTTCTTCCTTCCTTCCTTCATTTTCCCCTCTTTCTTTCTTCTTTTGTACTTTCTCTTTCTTTATTTCTCTTTTGTTCTTTCTTTCTTTTTGTTTTTTCTTTTTCCTTCTTTCCTTCTTTCCATCTGTTCTTCCATCCTTGTCTTTCTCCTTCTCCTTCTCCTCCCTCCCTCCCCTCCCTTTTTCTTTTATTTTCTTTCTGTTTTTTTTCTTTTAAAATGTTTTATGTTCTCATTATTGTGTCCCAAATTCATCTCAAACGTGAGTCATTTTTTGCAGGGGTATCTGTGTGTGTGTGGGAGAACATTAGCAGCTTCAAAATTTGATCTGGGTCAAGTTGATCATTGTCAGGGAAGACTAAGCTTGAGTTAAATCATAGCCGGTTTGCCAATGTTTTTTCTGCTTCTGAGTTGCAATTTCTTCTCAACTTCCCTCCTCCTCTTTTTATTTTCTCTTGGCATGTGATGGAAACATTTCAGTTACATCTGAAAAGAGCTTCTCTCTCCTTTGTGAATTAATGGTTGGGGCGAATATTGATCATCTGCTACTGCCACTCTTGTTAAGTCATTCTACTGGAAACATGGAAGGCAGCAGATGGACTGAGGGACATCTATGAACTATTCATTATTTGTTAATAATTAAACAAGTTTTGTTTCTAAAGAGAATGATTTGGATTAGAGGTGTTCTGATGCTTTGCGATGACACAATTTACAGCAGGAGATCTAGTCTATTGTTAGCGCTTAGTTCAACTTGGCCTTAAATATATCAATATGGTGAACATATAAGCAGCAAAATATTTCACCAAGCCATTTTCCATTGTTAAAAATACAATGAAAACTAGACACTTTCAGATGTTGGTTATTAAAGACAGACCATTCAAATGATATGCAATCACGTTGGTTGATTCCAAGCCATGTGTCAGACCTGTCCCAGTGTGATCCCTTCGGAAAGAAAAACCCTCGACTCCATTTGATTGCAATAAAGTCAGATAAAATCTAAGTTTCCCACACAGCAACACAAAACTATTCCCTTCCTCCCCCCACTCCCTGTATCACTCTTTCCCACCACTCCCTGCATCACTGTGTGCCCTGATTCACACATAACATTGAGCCGCAGTTTAGTTAAATTCACAGCTAACTGGATTAGCATCCGCAGAGATGCTAGCACCAACTATCCTACATGATGTTTAGCATAATAGGCCATCTAATTTGTATTTACCATTGACCGTGGCTCTGATGGCACTTTAATTGCACCAATGTGGAACTTTATAGGCACATTGTCATTGAACTCCAGATGCAGGAAAGCAAAAAGCAAATTAGTTAATGACTTTAAGCCCTGTTTGTGGGTTTTCTGGGGACATTTGATTGGCCACTCTAGGAACTCCATGGCAGTCTTTGTGGACCGCAGTTCTAAGCCGACAGAAGACTTTTTGCATACCTCTTAAAAATGGGTGATGTGAATCTTGGCATAGTGTTAACATCATGCGATAAAAACAACAAATCGGCTAAATGAATTCCCTGCTTTATGAGTTCTGTGACTTAAAAAAAAATCTTTACATCTCCCTTCTCTCTCTATTGTAAAAGACAAGCAATCAAATTATCAGTCTCTAAGTTAAATTAGGAAAGTTAAATTAACCTGAAAAATTTTCTTCCTGGAAAGAAGAAGCTAGAGGGAGAGAGAGATCTACAGTTTAGGGATTGGTTTAGCATTGACTTTGCAACTCAATTATCTCATTATCTTTTTTGCTTAATGTTACTAAAGTCAAACGAACAGGTAAGTGGGAGAGCAATCCAAAGGCAGGCTGTACTTTATTAGAGATATTTGGGAAGAGAACTTAATTTATTTTAAGAGTCTCTCAAGTATCAACCTGAAAGGTATTCTGTCACATGGGAAGCGTAATCTATTCATATGCTTCCTGATGATTGCAATGTACCTTTTAAATTCATGACTTTAAGTAATATTAAAACCTGACTACAGTCAAGAGTTGCAACTCAATCATATATGTTCAGAATGGTGCAGGTTCCACTTCAAAGGTCTTCAGGTGAGGTTTCAGAAAACCACTCTCAGCTTCCACAACTTGTTGTTAGTTGCAAAGTCATGTCTGACCCATCGTAACCGCATGGACAACATTCCTCCAGGCCTTCCTGTCCTCTACTATCCCCCGAAGTCCATTTAAGCTCATGCCTACTGCTTCAGTGACTCCATCCAGTCACCTCATTCTCTGCCGTCCCCTTCTTCTTTTGCCCTCCATCGTTCCCAGCATGAGGCTCTTCTCCAGGGAGTCCTTCCTTCTCATTAGGTGGCCAAAGTATTTGAGCTTCCTCTTCAGGATCTGGCCTTCTAAAGAGCACTCAGGGTTGATCTCCTCCAGGACTGACCGGTTGGATCGCCTTGTAGTCCAAGGGACTCACAGGAGTCTTCTCCAGCACCATGGTTCAAAGGCCTCAATTCTTTGGGCTCAGCCTTTCTTATGGTTTGACTTCCATTGCAACTGGGAAAATCATAGCCTTGATTATACGCACTTTTGTTGGCAGGGTGATGTCTCTGCTTTTTAGTAGGCTCCACAACTACTTCTGAGCTAAATAGACCTATGCCCAGATTCAGTACATAGCTATTTTATTATATTTTATTTTTTATTTGTTTAATACATTGATATAACCATCCATCTCCTAGACAACACTGCATGGCTCCCAAACAAAAATTAAAACAATGTATAACACCATATCAAAACTATAAAATTAAACACTTTCAGATATTCCTACTACTGTAAATTACCAGAGAGCCCAAAATTTATATACAACTCTCACAATAGAATTATGTTGATGTGGAAAGCACACTTTTCTTCTTGTTGTTAGGGTAAAATCACAATGTGATAACCATTGTGCTGACAAGGAGCAATAAAACAAAACAGAAAAAGCAGTTTTTAAAATAAATTTAGAGAGAGATCCTGATAAACATAATCTACATTTAGAATACTCATCTTTAATATTTCATTTTTCATTCCAGACTAAAATAGTCACAATTGTTTTCTGTCCCGATGATTGAAAAATTGTTCCTTGATTATCTAAGTGAATTGCTGCTATTCCGCAAATTGTGATTTACTTAATCTATTGACAACCACTTTGCATTTCCAAGATGTGAATTCTTTACCTGTGATTAATAATTCCCAAATCTTTTCAAACTATTTTGAGACAGAGAAACGTAGTGAATAAACTTAACATAATATAGATTTAGTCCTATATCCTTTTAAAAAAAAATCTATTACATATTTTAAAAGTTTACTATTTCTAACACCTTTTCCTATTATTGGTGGGCCAGTGGTTCAGCAGCTAAGATGGTGGGCTTGTTGGTTGGAAAGCCAGCAGCCCATGTTCGAGACCCAAGTAATCATGTGACAGGGTGAGCTCCCGTCTCGCTTCACCACCTGCCAACCTAGCAGCTCAAAAACATACAAATGCAGGTAGATAAATATATACCATTTCAATGGGTAGGTAATAGAAGAGCACAGAAATGTCTTCAGACAGCACTGGGTCAATGGTCTTGAAATGGAGATGAGTACTGCCTCTATAGTTGGCAACAACTAACTGAGTAAAACCTGCAATGATTCATGATGATGATGATGATGATGATGCACTATGTGTCTTAGTTCAAAAAGAATTAGAATGAGGTCTATTATTAGGCATTTATGTGTATCCTATGACACAATAGCAATCACGAAGGGGAATTGAAGCGAATATTTTGCAGATCACACCCCAAAATCCAAATTATTTCTCAATTTTAATACACTTTTGTGTGCAAGATATTCTTTCATTGATTCTGAGCATTTTATATTTCTACCTTCTCGGAAGCAAGTCTCACTGAAATGGATATGAACTGTTTTGGGCCAGGCATACAAGGACGTAGCTGTCAGTCATTGGCATTTGAAGACTATGGTAAGCTTCTCCAATATTTGCCTGTTCAAGAACCTTACTTTAAAAAATATTATATTATTTATTTGCATTACATAAGGGACATCCCGAGCATTCAAGCCATGTTGAATTGAAGTCATTAATTATCTTAATGCGGCATCCATGAAGGGCGACCCTTGAAACTCAATATAAATAAATGATATATTGGACATTCTGAAATTAATCAGTTCCCTTTGATATAATGCAGTATATTGTTCCCCTTAATGATACATGTACCTTCCAGTGGATTTACTCTGTGGATTACCTGGTATATCGACCAACTAAACCAATCTCCATTCAACAACACTACTAATGCTGTTAATTATTTTAAATGCTATTTTTAACTAATTAATATCTTACACGAGGGCTATATCAGGAGACTCGACATCCCTCCTTGCATATTCTTGAAATTGTTCTGTCTCCTTTTTCTTTACTCATTAATCACGATCTAACTAGTGCTGTCAAAGTTGCCCCTTTGAAATCTTGTTATTTGCAGCCTTCTTTCTTGTCAGCAGTTAATCAAATGCGCTCCCTGCTGTGCGCAAAGCATAGGTTGCTAAAAGGAAAAAAAAGAAGAATATCTGGATAATTTGGACCATTTCTTGAAAGAAAAACAAGGGAACTCTTTAATGTCCTCCTCCTCATTACAGTGAACTATTGGCATTTTTTTTCCTGGTGCAAAAGAATGCATTGCATGGAAGTAAACATAGGTTGGGTGTGGTCAACGGCTGTTCTGTTTTGTGGTCTGGACTTTTGGATGGCTTGGGATGCAGTTCTACAAATAGGAGCATCGAAGAGACACAGAGATGAAAAAGAAAGAAAAAGATGACTTCCAGGTCTCACAGGCAGGTTTTAGTTCAGGGCTGCCATGTTTATTAAGCAAAGACCAAAAGAGAATAATTGGCAACACCTATGCAAATGTTCTATAGGGACACGGTGGCTCGATGGCTAAGACGTTGAGCCTGTGGATCAGAAAGGTCGGCAGTTCAGTGGTTCGAATCCCTAGCGTCACGTAACGGAGTGAGCTCCCGTTACTTGTCCCAGCTTCTGCCAACCTAGCAGTTCGAAAGCAGGTAAAAATGCAAGTAGAAAAATAGGGACCACCTAGGTAGAGGCAGATATTTTCTCTCTGGGCACAATGAGAATTTATCTGCTGATTAAACTCCGCATTGGTCACAGGGAAGGACATCTGGTCATTAAGCACTCTGCTAGCGCCATTCAGTTGTCCAGACTCCACCCGGTAAGGGATTATGGGGTCATTAAGCAAAGATGATGATTTTCTCTGGGAAACTCTATAGAAAGCGATCAAAGCAGATCCTACTTTCTGTGGGGTAAATAAAGGAGCTAAGCAACCCATGTCATTGAAATCAAAAAGGAATTGGCACAAGCAATACACAAGTACTTGGTAACTATCAAGCACCAATTTTTTTTTAAAAAAGAGATGGATTTCATATTATGAAAAAGGTGGATCCCAACAAGAATCTAAAGACATTTCTATTGTAAATGTAGATGCCTCCGCCCACACTCCCAAGCAGATGTGATTGCATTAGTATTATAAATCAACACGATAGTAATCAAATGGAATTATAGGATATAAATCATGCAAATAAATATGTAAACAACAACAAGTTGGACCGCAGACTTCAATTATTTGTTTTCCATTCATTTCAATCAAATTGAAACACAAGATAGTTCCCGAAGGCGATACCCAGAATTAAGTTTCACACTTTTTAAACGAATCACGCTCTGGTTATAAAGGAGTATTATTTCAGTCTTGAAATCAACATTTTGTTGTGCACCTATCAGAAAGAAGCAATTCTTTTCAACCACATGACTATAAAGAGAAGTTGTTTTCAGAGATTCTTTTTTTTTTAAGAAAAGCAACAGTCCTTTTATAAGTCAACAATGAGAACATCCCACTGAGAATACAGTGAAAGTTTCAGTTGTGTTGCAATGCCATTAACGGAGGCAAATACCCCGTAAAAGATTTAAAACAGTGGAAAAATGCAGAAACAAACAAAAATATATCTGCAGGCACATGGATGGTTGTTCATACCTCTCAGAGGAGTTGAAGTAGCTTTCAACAATTTTTGTAACAGGCTGGAGCACTAAGAAAAATCTAAACCCACTTTATATTTTTGCCACCTACAAACAACAAATTCATCATTATATTCCTGCTATGCCTTTTGTCTAATTCACAGGGTCCGATGTATCGCTGCATGTAATAGTACTGTCAGAAGTGTGTCTCGATATGCAGGCTGGTATGGTGCACCCTGCCAACAAAAGTGCATATAGTCAAGGCTTTGGTTTTCCCAGTTGCAATGGATGGCTGTGAAAGTTGGACCATAAGGAAGGCTGAGCACCAAAGAATGGAGGCCTTTGAACTCTGGTGGTGGAGAAGACTCCTGCATTGAGTCCCTTGAACTGCAAGGCGATCCAACCGGTCAGTTCTAGAGGAGATCAACCCTGGCTGCTCTTTGGAAGGCCAGATCCTGAAGAGGAAACTCAAAGACTTTAGCCACCTAATGAGAAGGAAGGACTCACTAGAGAAGAGCCTGATGCTGGGAACGATTGAGGGCAAAAGAAGAAGGCGACGACAGAGAATGAAGTGGCTGGATGGAGTCACCGAAGCAGTCGGTGTGAGCTTCAATGGACTCCGGGAGATGGTAGAGGGCAGGAAGGGCTGGAGGAACATAGTCCATGGGGTCACAATGGACCAGACATGACTTCACAACTAACAACAACAAGGGTTGACAAGGGTTGACCAAGACTAAACAATAAATCTTTTGGTACCTTACCGATCATCAAGTTAATTAGTTCAGAAGCATGTATAGCTCACCTCTTAAAATGCATGGAATATAATCCCGAGAAAGGAGCATCGCATGATGCACACTTATGTTGTAGAAAAAAACCAAAGGAGCGAAAAAGAAGAAATGGAAAAAGGAGAGATAAAGAGAGTGGGAGTTGCTCATGATTATTAACTAAGCAACAGAAGAGACATTGTTGCAATAAATAGCTAATTGACATATGTCTAGAGATAATAAATCTGTCTTCTTTTAATTCATGTGCGGTAATGTTCAATCTTTTAATGGCATTTAGTTTAGCTGTTCAGTAATAAAAATGACCTTGATATCCCTTATCTTTGATCTGAAGATGACAATCCTTGAAAAAAATAATCACAAAAACATCCAATTCATCTAAGTCAAAGCCTCTTTTTCCTATTCCAAATAAGGTAAAGGTTCCCCTTGCATATATATGCTAGTTGATCCTGACTCTAGGGGGCAGTGCTCATCTCCGTTTCAAGGCCAAAGAGCCAGCGCTGTTCAAAAATGTCTCCATGGTCATTGGCCAGCATGACTCAATGCCAAAGGAGCACAGAACGCTGTTACCTTCCCACCAAAGGTGGCCCCTATTTTTCTACTTGCATTTTGAAATGCTTTGGAACTGCTAAGTTGGCAGAAGCTGGGACAAGTAATGGGAGCTCACTCTGTTACACGGCGCTTGGGATTCGAACCGCTGAGCTGCCGACCTTTCTGATTGACAAGCTCAGCGTCTTAGCTACTGAGCCACCACATCCTTTTCTCCTAACAAATTAAGGAGTACATTTTATCCTACCTTATTTTAACTACAGGGGAACAACAGGATGAATTACTGAAAGTGTAAAAAATGCTAAATATTGTTTGTTAGCAATTCAGACAGTTGGCACAGCTTTGCTAATACATATACTCTATTAACATGTATTTTTCCCGTGTTGTCGAACTTTTAAAAACAGCTACATTAGCAACAAGAAACTTATAATGGTTTTGTAAGCACATGAGCTTGTAAATAAAATATGTTCCATAAAATATTGATTTTTCCCACTTTTGCAACTAAATAGATATTTTTGGGAGGATTTATTAGCATAGGTAAGATCTATTAGCCAAGGAATCCCCCATCAATACTATCCTACAGTTGATCAGCCTGTCTACAATTTATGAGCCTTTTAATATAGGGAAGGAAAACAAACTAGGTCACATACCACTTTCGGCAAATTAGTAAACAACAGAGGTGGCAGAGTTATAATTCCCCAAATTCCAGTCACCCTTGAGGAGATAACGATCTACAAAATGCCTAGGTTGAGGAAACATAGTCTACGGAAACATAGATACAATATAATTAGGACTGTGGATATACATTGAATAGTCCTTCAAAATCCCTCACCTAGACAATTCGAAGAAATGATTGGATAGCCATTTGTCTGAAATGGTGTAGGATTTCCTGCTGGAGTAGAGGGTTGGATTAGAAGTAAACCACTCCAAACTCGATTGCAGAAAATACGACTTCAGCCACAGAGTGGTCAGTGCCTGGAATGCTCTACCTCAGGGGTCCCCAACCCCTGGGCCGTGGACCAGTACCAGTCCGTGGCTTGATAGTAACTGGGCCGGAGTGAGTGGCGGAGAGAGTAGTGCAACTCTTAGGAAAGTGTAGCAAACGCTCTGCTATCCTGGCGGCTGGCCGGGGCACTTCCCAGGGCAGGATGGGGGCAACGGGCTGCATTGGGGGGTTCGGGGCAGCACCCAGCCCTGCGCAGGGGGAAGGGGCTGTTTGGCCCTCCTGCCCAGGATGCAGCCCGTCCTTCCCTGCCCCAGCTGAGGATCCTTTACCCAGGACCCCTAGCAGCTTTCCCGCCCGGTTGCATGCAAGGCGCCCGCCCCGGGTTGCATTTCAATGAGACATGGGTTCCCGCCTCGGGTTCCACGTGACCGCCGAACGCACCCACGGCCCACGGGACTAGACTCGCCCAATGGAGGCTCCCACCGGTCCGCGGAATTTTTTTTACATGAAACCGGTCCCTGGTGCCAAAAAGGTTGGGGACCCCTGCTCTACCTGACTCCATTGTTACATCCTCAAACCCTTCACCCTCCACAGCTTCAACCTCACCCCATTCTTAAGAGGTCCATAAAAGGGGGGGTGTATAAGCGCACCAGCCTGCCTACTGTCCCTGTCCCTGCCCCATTTACTTGTACTCATTTCCTTTGTCAATATCCATGTTTATACTTATACCTGCTTTCTTGAACATGTTTGACAAACTAATTAAATAAATAAAATAAAAAATAAAGATCTGAAAGGTCCCTGATGACTCTGTTATTCTGGTTTGAAATTCACAAATGAAGGCAAATATATGTGTCCCAGGATAATGCTGCAGAATCCAATCAGGGTCGGTCACCGGGACTCAGAAGTGTAGTATCTCAAGCTTTCGGATTCATGCTGGAGCCCATTCTCAGAGAATATGTCTCCAGTAGAGTGTGTGCTTTGGGTTAGTCTATGTGTTGTATTTATGGGGTGCCTTCCTATTGGTGTGATTGCTGTGTTGATGGCCAGCAATTGGTTGTTGTTTCCCTATGCTGCCAAATCCTCAGCTCCTAAGTATCAGATAAATACAGATGAACAGATTTGGAGGGGATCTTGTAGGTCATCTAGTCCAACTCCCTGCCCAAGCAGGAGATCCTACACCATTTCTGACAGATGGCAATCCAATCTCTTCTTGAAAAACTCCAGAGATGAAGTTTCCACAACTTTTAGAAAGCTGGTGAGAAATCAACACTCTTGTTGATTGACAAGGGGCCAGTTTCCCTTGGTTTCAATCATTTCCCTGGCTATCTTTGTACCTGCATAGCTAGCAAACAAACAAGATTGTTTGAAATTCAGTGAAAACCTAAACCAAAGTAAAATTTTGGGAAGTATTCTATTGGTTATTGAATTATTAGATTAGGTGTGTGATTATTTTAAAACTATTGGCATATTTCACTAGAGGACAATACCAGAATGCCATTTTTTAGGATTCGCCCTCTTCAAAACTTCCTAATCTTTCTAACTTTGAAAGCTGCTACATTTAATTTTCTGACTTTGAAAATCTGAAGATCCTGCCCAGTGCCCATCCTCCCACAGACAAATTTTCTGAACTGGTTCATTTAAAAAGTCAATAGGTTCATCCAATTGAAGATTGGATGATCTTCATCCTTGAAGGATCAAGTGTCCTAAAATGTCAACAGCATTTTTTGTTAGTTTTGATCTTGCAAGTTATCTGTGGTTGCCTATTTTAATATGGAACTCATACTAAGATATATATAAGATTCTGAAAGGCTCCGCAAAAGAGGATTTCAAATATACACACATAAGTTGCTAAAGACGTGGACAAATAAGCTTTCTGTTTTGATCGATCTCAGCCATGACATTTTTTATTGTTGAAATGAGAAGAGCCAATTTCAATAAAATGGACCACTGGTGTTTAAGTTATCCCCCAAAGCACACAGGAGTAGCAAATCAACATTTTATCAACTGTGATGTTTAATAGCATGGGGATAAAACTAAATTGATCTGAGAATTGCTTCAACATGCTAGCTGAAGTTTGAAATTAAGTGGGTTCGGGGAATATTTTCACAGTAAAAAATAATAGTGTAAAAATTGCAGCTCATCAGATTCCACTGTTTAATTTAACTGTCCCTGTTTATCTGGAGTGGACACTGAAATAACGCACGGATATCTCTGCAGGTTGATATTTATAAAATTACACACACACACACACACAAAACACACAAGGTAAAAGTAAAGGTTCCCCTCGCACATACGTGCTAGTTGTTCCGGACTCTAGGGGGCGGTACTCATCTCCATTTCAAAGCCAAAGAGCCAGCGCTGTCCGAAGACATCTCTAATCATGACTAAATGCCAAAGGTACACAGAACGCTGTTCCCTTCCCACCAAAGGTGGTTCCTGTTTTTCTACATTTTTTACATGCTTTCGAACTGCTAGGTTGGCAGAAGCTGGACAAGTAACAAGAGCTCACTCCATTATGCAGTGCTAGGGATTCGAACGCCAAACTGCTGACCTTTCTGATGGACAAGCTCAGCATCTTAGCCACTGAGTCACCGCATCTCCCCTCTTTCATGCATGTATGTATGTATGTATGTATGTATAAAATGTGATCTTTCAGGTGCGCTTCAAGGTTTTGACGACCATCTTTAAAGCGCTCCATGGCTCGGGACCTAGTTACATGCAAGACCGTCTCCTGCCCCATACATTCCTCAGACCGATACGCTCCCACAGAGAGGGCCTTCTCAGGGTGCCGTCGGCCGGACAGTGCCGACTGGCGACACCCAGGGAAAGGGCCTTCTCTGTGGTGGGCCCTGCCCTTTGGAACGACCTACCCCCTGAACTTCGCACCATCTCCGACCTCCGCCTCTTCCGCCAGTGTCTAAAGACACATTTGTTTTATCTAGCCGGCCTAGCGTAACCGCCACAAATGACTATTTTAGACAGTTTTTAAATTTTGGGATTTTAATTTGGTTTTAGCGCAGGACGGTATCAAATCAGTTTTTTAAATTTCTTACTTGATTTTGTTATGTACCGTATTTATCCGAGTATAACGCGCACACGTGTATAACGCGCACCCCCTAATTTTCGATTTAAAATCGGTATAAAATTTTGTTTCACTTTTTCTCGGCTCAGACCAAGCATTGTAAGTGACAAACATTGTTGAACACGTGCGGCCATGATAAAAATCGTTTATAACGCGCATCCTCGTTTATAACGTGCACCCAAACTTTGAGTTCTTTTTTTGGTAGAAAACTTTGCGTGTTATACTCGAATAAATACAGTATTTTTAAATTTTGGAGAAGGGCGGGGTATAAATTTAATAAAATAAAATAAATAAATAAATAAATAAAATAAAAGAATTAATCTGTACATCCCAATATTTCTTAATTATAACCACTCTGCAAACTGTCAAAGCAACCAAAGTTATTTGAAGACTAGACTAAGTCTCACAAAAAGAAAAATCAATGTATTTTAAGCTTCATAATTTACAGGTAGGGAAATGAGGGGCAAACTTTGAAAGAAGGGGGAAAAAATCAAGCGAAATAAGACAACCTGAGACCATAATCCACTGTTAACTATATAACTGCTTTGGGGGATGAGAATCCTAGGTATGTGATGCCAGCAGGTAGGAAGGTTGGATGACAGCAGATGCAATGAGATAGATTTTTTTCAAATCTCTGCTTCAAAATGATTGCCATGCCTCACATCTCAATGAGCTTCCTTGGATACCGCCAGCAACTTTCTAAAAGAGACATACCAATCCAAGGTTTCTCCATGTAAAGGTAATTCCATTCCTTTTGAAGCAAGGGACCTTGATATTTCACAAATAGAACTGAACGGAAGAATCACCGGGGAGCAGCCATTTATCACATTTTGCTGAAAGGTTTGGCCAGAAGCCAGCTACGATGGCTTCCTTCCTGCCTTGGCTGGCTTTGCACTTTTATAGGTTCTCGGAGGTATTTCTTTCCTGATTGCTCCAAAATTCTGAAGGCTAAGCTGCTCTGCTGGAGACAAGTGCTGGACTTGGCTCAAATTGAGTCTCAGATGGCTAACTATCAGTCGAAGCAAGATTGGGAGGGAAGGCAACGCTTTCATTAAATCTTTTTTTCTTTTTTAAAGCGGAGCAAAAATTTGCCACATTGCATCTTTCTGAAGCTTTCTGTGCCGAAACAGGAGTGATGGCTGCACTCATTGGCATTCTGGGGTTGTAAGAAACCAGCCTGCAGTTGAAGCTAGAGGTTACAGGATGACTTGCTGCAGGAAAGAGATTTGTCAGTCCAAAAGATAAGTCTCCGAGGAAGTTAAGAAGTGACTAATAGCTAGGAACAGGCTACAGCAGGGGGATAAAGTTTGAGCTTCCCAAGCTTCGCAGGGAATCTAAGTGGCAGGTTCGTTCTTTTGCAAGTACATTTGCAGGGGTAAACAGACCATTGCACTCTGTGTAAGATGCGAGAGTCTACTTGGAATTTCAAGCAAATAGGGATTGCTTCGTACCAAGCCCTTATCATTTGAGAAGGGTAGAGATGATAATTCAGTCCTCAAACCTCTGCTTGGATTATTCCATCACTGCTCCTAGCTGAGTGTACTTGCCCAGATGAACAGGGTTGATTGAAACAATTGATGCAGCTTATGTCAGACTTTGTTGCAGCAATCAAATCCAGAAAGCACACAAAGATCACTGATTTAGCAGGAGTCGTTAACTTCTCTTTATATATGATATAACACATGAGACATATATACAATACCAAGAGCGGTTCTTCCTATGTGGTAGGAGAGAGATTGGTTTCCAGTTTAGCTCAGAGCTCAGGCTAGTTTGCAGCTTTTGCACTCTCAGAGCTATAGTACTAAGCCACACCCAGGCTCCAAAGTGTTTCAGCTCCCATTGGCTGACCTTGTTACTAAGCCCTATTCCAGTTCATGAATATACTCTGACAGCTTACTTCCTACTTTTTTTTGTAATGGTTCTATAGCCTCCCGTCTACGCCAATATCTAAGCAGAATGAATGAGTTTTGTGAGTCTTTGGGATGCAAAGCATTGTGTTATTTGCACAGTACTTGAATTTTGGGTAGGAGCAGCGAAAAAGAGGCAATGGATGATACAACTCTATGACATTCTACTTATGTCTTCTTTTTTTGCTGATTATTGATTTGAAGGATTCTGATTCCAATTTTCCTCTTTCTCCTCCAAAGTACAATTTCCTTTTTCTAGATTTTTTTTGTCTATGCACAAGAATCTTCCCAACTAAAGTTTAGGACCTGCTGCGAGTAAGATAAGGCTCAATGAAATTCAGGTGTGATTGGATTCAGTTCTCTTGCGGCTACATAAGGATTCTAGGCTGCTCTCTCTTTTAACTCCATCACCAGGCTCTGCCATTCTTTCTCCTACATTTTGTGGTTTGATATTGCTATTTTCATGTCATCAGTAAAGATAAAGGTTCTCCTCACACACTAGGGGACTCTAGGAGGTGGTGCTCGTCTCCGTTTCTAAGCCGAAGAGCCAGTGCTGTGCAAAGACATCTCCATGGTCATGTGTTCGGCATGACTAAATGCCGAAGGCACATGGAACACTGTTACCTTCCCACCAAAGGTGGTTCCTATTTTTCTACTTGCATTTCTTTGTGCTTTCAAACTGCTAGGTTGGCAGAAGCTGGGACTAGTAATGGGAGCTCACTAGGGATGCTAGGGATTCAAACCACTGAACTGCCGACTTTTCTGATCGACAAACTCAGTGTTTTAGTCACTGAGCCACCGCATCCCTTCATGTAATCAGGACATGAATTCTAACATGAAGAACATTAGATATTTTCCTTTCAAGTTTTCAGGACTTTTATCAAGTTCTCTATAACTAATTTTAAAGCCAAAGATTATATAGCAATATACACATGAATGTAACAAGGCTTCTTTCTTATTTAAATCTAAATTTTCATTATAATTGAATCATTAAACTTCAGGGAGCAATTAATGGCACAACTAATCTAAATTAGAATAAAACTGGCTTAGATTAATAAAAACTCTTATTATATTTTTTCCCCCTTTTTAAATTGGCTATTATTTTCCTATGGAAAATATACAATATACAGCCTTAGGAGAGAGGGGGAAAAAAGGCTTGTTAACTTTCATCATTGAGAATTATTTCCAATGGGATAGTGCCAGCTTTATCCCAGCAATGTTCCGATTTTCATTTTACCATCGTCTCAAATTCGCTCGTGGTAATAATTGTAACTTTGGAAGAACATTTTCAAAGTTTGTAGCTTGCTGGCCAGTAGCCTTTGTTCATTCACCAGCTGCCATAACACGATTTCTAATCCAGGGCCTTTCTTTGATAGATTTATTGGGTGCCAAGCTATCAGCCAAAGACATTTCCCGTCCCATTTGTGGCTGCAAATAACGTTGGATGTAGACAATTACTATTCAGGATGTTCTCATGGCATGTCCCACATTTTGCAGCAATACGTATCTGGGAGGTACTGATATCCATTACCCCGTACAACTTGTGGAAAAAAAAATACAAAGGGTTTGTCTGTCTAACAACTTGCAGGAAGGCTGCGGGTTCTTTTCCTCACATGTTAAGCAACTGTCTTCTATTTGGAGGCTCATTAGAGGCAGATGAAACTTTCCATTGCATCTCATCAGAAAGTAATATTGCATGACTGAGTCATTTATCTACAATAACAGCTGAATATTGTTTAACAAGGCTGGATTTCCTGAATTATTAGTTTGTGCATTATTTCCTCAAGTAGAAAAAGAAGGCCTGGATCCCTCTTAATGTCATGTCCCTTTGATGTGAACTCTCCAGAGATAGCTATGCCATTTAGACAAAAGCTAGATTTGGTCGCATTTTATACTGCAGTGATCCAAGGGTAAGACGGTGAGCTTGTCGACCAGAAAGGGCGGCAGTTCAGCAGCTCGAATCCCTAGCACCACGTAACAGAGTGAGCTCCCGTTACTTGCTCCAGCTTCTGCCAACCTAGCAGTTCGAGAGCACGTAAAAAATTATTATCATTATCATTATCATTACATGAAGAGGGAGTCAAACTATTCTCCAAGGCACCTGGGGGCAGGACAAGAAGCAATGGGTGGAAACTAATCAAGGAGAGAAGCAACTTAGAACTAAGGAGAAATTTCCTGACAGTTAGAACAATTCACCTCTGGAACAGAAGTTGCCTCCAGAAGTTGTGAATGCCCCAACCCTGGAAGTCTTTAAGACGATGTTAGATAGCCATTTGTCTGAAATGGTATAAGGTTCCTGCCCACGCAGGGGGTTGGACTAGAAGACCTACAACTCTGCTATTGTATTGTATTGTATTGTATTGTATCATTATCATTATCATCATTATTTTATTATTATTATTTAGATTTTTTATACTGCCCTTCTCTCTTCCGGGACTCAGGGCGGTGAACAGGCAACAATAAAAGCCACAATAGAAAACATCAAATACATTAAAATACGCTGAAAATACATTAAAAATATATTCAATGGGTGGAAAAATAGGACGTACCTTTGACGGGAAGGTAACAGCATTCTGTGCACCTTTGGTGTTTAGTCATGCCGGCTACATGACCACGGAGACATCTTCGGACAGCGCTGGCTCTTCGGCTTTGAAACAGAGATGAGCACGGCCCCCGCTGCCTCTCAGCCTACCAGCTGATCTTCTTTTGTTGCCCTGAACAGAATGACAGAGCTGGAAAGCAGGTGAGTGGGGTGGGGAGGGATTTTGCACTATCCTTCCTCTGCCATGCCCACAGAACCAGTAGCAATTATTTTTTTAAATCCCACCACTGGAAGAGTCTCTATCTAATTCCTTTGTTAGCCAACTTTTCACTGGTTAAAGTACTACAGTGCATTCCATTGTATGGATGCTGCCTGGAGAATTCTGGAAATTGAAATCCACCCAGGGTAGTCACTTTAGAGAGGTTTAGAAGGACTTCTAGGATGCCAACCAGAACATTCAGAATCAGAATAGAGCTGGAAGGGACCTTGGGGGTCTTCTAGTCCAGTCCCCTTCTCAAGCAGGAAATCCGATAACAGTGATGGCGAACCTTTTTCGCCTTGGGTGTCAAAAGCACACACACTCATGCTATTGTGTGCGCTTATGTGTCCACATCCATAATTTAATGCCTCCCATGCTCTGTCCCCTGAGCATGCACGCGTGACGCCCCCTGCTGCCCTGCGCATGTGCATATGGCTTTTTTGGAGCATGGGGAGGGCAAAAAAAGGCCCAATACACAAACTGGAAGTTCAGGAATGGACTTTCAGCTTGACCGTTGGGCCATTTTTCCCCCTCTGGAGGCTTCAGGAGAGCAAAAAATGGCTGAAAATCAAGGCTGAAAATCAGCTGGCCAGCATGCTCATGTGCGCTGGAGCTGATAGGGCAACGCCTCGTGTGCCCTCAGAAATGGCTTCGCGTGCCACCTGTGGCACCTGTGCCATAGGTTCGCCATCACGGTCCTATAACATTTCAGACAAGTGAACTGCCCAGTCACTTCTTAAAAATCTCCAGCGATGAAGCATCCACAAGTTCTGAAGTCAACCTGTTCCACTGATTAATTGGTTAATCCATCTTCTTTCATTGCCAAACTTAGATTTAGATTTTTTAGATTTTATTCAATTTGTATCCCACCCTTCTCCAAAAGGACCCAGGGCGGCACACAGGAATTTAAAATAACATACAAAAGTAATACAAAATTACTTTTGTATTACTTAGAATACCTTTCCTCCTTTGGGATCTCACCAGATTAATTAATGTATATAATTAATTAATTAATCAACAACAAAGATTTATAAATAAGTGTACTGTGGATGAAGTGGTGAAAAATGTCAAGGGCATTCAAGAGAAACCATGCCAAAATGGCCATAAGGAAACAGCTTCCTCTTCTCACATCCTACCGAGTTCTTGTTATTTAGATTCAAGGCAGCCATCACTCCGATATATAGAGCCGGAGTACGCAGCTCATTCTATATTTAAATAGTGGAAGAAATAGATAGAATGTACTACTATTTGAAGAGGAATGAGCAAAGGATAGCACCTTCTTATGAAAGCATACAGTCATCCCTAGTTTATGTCCATCCCCTTATATAACGATCATATATGCACTTGTCATGCACTTTCATCTCTTGCCATTCCAGTGGTCATGGTTGTCCCAAAAATGCTTTTTTGAAAGGCAACTGGACTTTTCTTTGTTTTTTTCCCCTCTCTTGAATATGTTTTGCTTCTCATCCAAGAAGCTTCTTCCGTTCTGACTGAATGGTGTGGGCGTGGGGGAGGGATTTATATCCTTCAAGAAATAAAAATCCTTCGGTTTCCCTTCACCATTCACTGGTGTGGGTGTGGGGAAGGGATTTATATCCTGCAAGGAATATACACCCTTCCATTCGCCTTCACCTTTCAGTCAGAACTGAAGAAGCTTCTTGGATGAGAAGTGAAACATCTTCAAGGGGGAAAAAAAAGTCCAGTTGCCTTTTGAAAAAGCACCCTTGGATCCATACAATCACCCATCTTTTAAAGAGGCATAAATAGAAATCTCATTTTGATAGTTTGCATCTTAGTGCCAAGCATCCATCGACCCAGTGCATATAAAACAAAACCTTAACAATATGGTTATTGAATTAAATAATATAGATTGATCATGATAGGTCACTGAGCAGAGAGTCAGAGGCCAGCAAATCCGTGAACCCCACAGCATGAAGAGCTGTGGTGGTACAGTGGTTAGAGTGCAGTATTGCAGGCTACTTCTGCTGACTGCCGGATGCTTGAAAATTGGCAGTTCACATCTCTCCAGGCTCAAGGTTGACTCAGCCGTCCATCCTTCCGAGGTGGGTAAAATGAGGACCCAGATTTTTGGGGGGCAAGAGGCTGACTCTGTAAACAAGTTAGAGAGGGCTGTAAAACCACTATGAAGCAATATATTAGTTTAAGAACTATTGCTATTTTCATTATAAGAGGAACAACAGCCATGGTGGTGCACTGGTTAGAGTACACTACTGCAGGCAACTTCTGCTGCCTGCCGGCTGCCTGCAATTTAGCAGTTTGAATCTCACCAGACTCAAGGTTAACTCATCCTTCCGAGGTGGGTAAAATGAAGACCCAGATTGTTGGGGTCAAGATGTTGACTCTGTAAACTATTTAGAGAAGGCTTTAAATGCACTATAAAGTGGTATATAAGTCTAACTATATACTAGCTATACCTTTATTCTGTGTAATCGGCTTAATATTACAGAAGAATTTATATGGGACCAATGTCTGCAGTTGCAAATCAAGTCCTTAGATTTGAAGAGCTACGGATTCCAATGTTTGTAACATCTGAGCCCTTCAGTTCCGTCAAGAAAGAGATATTTTAAACCAAATGTAAACATTGACAGTCCCAGCCAGTGGTCCTCTTACTGATTACTTCATTTCTAAAATCTTCTCTCTCCTTGCCTGCATTTTCATCACACATTGCAATTCGCCCTTCATCAGTAGACAGGATACAGCAAGCAGGACCTGGCAAATCCTCATCAAGGAAAAATTGCGCTGTAATTAGATGGGATTGTTCGTTAGCCCAAGAAATTAAAGAACACTCATACGGCATGAACAATTTAATGCAATCTTGCTTATTGTCTCTATGGTAATTCACTCTCGCCCCCCCTCCTCTCTCTCTAACTCTCTGTTTCCAGCCTTGTGCCCCACAATCATGTTTTGATTTTCAATTTAAATTGTTTGGACTTCTTTTTGCTTGAACTACTCTACTTATGGCCTGGAATGAATGGCTGACATGCATTTCTTATTAATAGATCTTCGTTGCTTTAATATTGTGAATTCGGAAACAAAGACTGGTTAGGCTATATTTAATCCGGAATGTGTATTTTTCCCCCCTCCTTTTGGCTTAACTTGCCCATCTTGAACTGCTACGACATTCTGGAAGTATTCAACTGCGGGTTTAATCACTGAGATGAAAACTCTTAACACAAGGAAATGTGAAGCTTTTTATACAGAGCAAGTTGATACGAAGGGACTTGCTGAATATAAAACGGATATAAATTGGAGTGACAGGGTAAGGTGCTAGATTTGCATTAGCGTTAATAGTTGAGATAGTACTTCCAGTGAATATAAATGTTGGCGGGTTTTATTTTGACTTCCAGCCCAGGCATAAATCATGAAATTCATGTTTCTGCTAGACAAAATCTTAAATGTTCGATTCCTGTGAAGGCTTCCTTGGATGAACCCAACGTGGTGTTTTCCAGGTGCTTGAACCCACAATCCTGAGGTAGCCAAGATGTTATGTACGAAGATTTTAGCCTGAAATGAACATTTATGAGAAACGTATTAAGCTCTAGAAATGGATTTAGAGTAGCCTTGGTTAGAAACCCCCGAACCATGTTACTCTCTAATCTTTAATATGATTTCGCTGATTTAAACGCATATGCTTCTGGTTTGTTTTATTAGCGTTCTTTGGATTTCCAAGGGCAAGAGACTGAGAAGACAAATTCTTGGCTATTATAACTGTCATCTTTTAAATAAACAGCATCTCTTGTCATCTTCCTCTCCTTAAAAATGTTAACTGTAGTATGAAAGTCAGGCTGCTGAAAAGCAACCTTTGAAACAAAAAAAGTTGTAGAGTTAATCTCTGAGCTTGGTTGCTTGCTTGCAGGTATTTCATTAGCCAACTAGGCAACATCAGCAGTGCTACTAAGTGTCATTAGAATATTCATGACTGGGAGAGACATGGTAATAAGGTCAGCCAATGAATAGGCATGGAAACTATGTCACCCAATGGGAGCTTAAACAGATCTGACTCTGTCTGCTCTGAACTCTGAATGAAACTGCTCATGTTCTGCTTGTAATTTCTACCACATTGAAAGAATCTACTATTGGTTTTGTACATTTATTCATCTGTTCTTATGTATATAAAGAAGTTAATGAATCCAGCTGAATCAGTTACCTGTGTGGGTTTCTGGATTTGATTTTTCAGCAACAAACTCTGACAAGTGTGGAGTTGGTTGGCTCCCTGTTTATATTCAGTACTTTGTCCCATCAGTGTTGGGAGGGGGTGACCAGTTGATGAGCACCAAGGACCAACCAGTTGATGAGCATCAAAGACTCCATAGTTCAACCCTTAGCTACACGTATTCTCTTCTAGTAATATCAAGCACGGAGACATAACTAGCAAGATATATACAATTCTAGGCACCTGCATACAGTGTTAGGAAGCAACATTTCTCTTCTGAAGATGGTTTTGCAAATCTAATAATAATAATAATTAATAATTTATTATATTTATAAACCGCCCCCTCTCTCCGAAGGGACTCGGGGCGGTGTACAGGAAAATTAAAAACCAACTAAAAACATACAATACACACAAATTTAAAAACGAATTAAACTACCCTGTACAAAATTTAAAAACCATTAAAACCATTAAATCTCTCAAAGAAGTTACCAAGGTCAGACACCTAGTCGGTTCTTCATTAAAATCTGGGAAGAAATTAACAAATAAACATGAGACGAAAAGTAAAAAAAAAAAAAAGTCTAGAATGAGCAGAGATGAAATCACAGTATCTTAATCACAGTATTTGCTTGGACCTGTAATGAGTTGTAGCAGCTCAGCTGGTGCTACAATTAAGCCACAATCAAATATGTCAGTTCTGTATAGCAAGGGTTTTTTTTTTTCCAGTTAAATATGTTAGTGTTAACTTGGGGTGTTGAGATGCAGATTCTTTTGTTCTGTCTTTCTCTGTAGTTTTAGAACTTCCAAGGGCCAAAATCACAGCATCCTCAGATCTAAATGAGCAAATACCCAGATTTTAAGTTTCAGAAAACAAGAAGTTCTCAGCCTAGAGAGAGAGAGAGAGCTACTATCCCAACAAACATGGTATGCTTTCCAAGTCCAGAAAAAGAATAAACAAGATTTCATTAACACAGAAAGGCAGGAAGAAAATGCTGAAGAGTTTAAACCTACAATAAAAACTGAAAATGTAAGTGTTGATTTTTTAATGGACTGGAATGGGGACCTTTTCTTTCTTGCCTACAGTAAAGAGACTACTCTTGCTGAATTGGGCCTGTGAACCTCTGCCATGCAAACCAGTTCCCAAAAAAGGGGCTGATTGTTTGAAGAGCTAGGATTTACAGCCATGGCTGACATTAAGATGACTTGGGTTGCTTGTAAAACTCACATCTGGCATTTATAAACCTCTGTAGTCCTTCACCGAGTTCATTTTAGGAGAACTTTTACTTATAAGCCCAATGGTTAAAATTATCTTCATGCCCTCTCTTCTTTGTGTTGGAGCAATGACTTGATTACTCATTTCTTAGTGAAGTCTCAATGAAGAATAGAGTAGAATAGAATAGAATAGAATAGAATGGAATGGAATGGGGAATAGGAATAGGAATAGGAATAGGAGGGAAGGGGAAGGGGAAGGGAGAGGAGAGGAGAGGAGAGGAGAAGAGAGGAGAAGAGAAGAGAAGAGAAGAGAAGAGAAGAGAAGAGAAGAGAAGAGAAGAGAAGAGAAGAGAAGAGAAGAGAAGAGAAGAGAAGAGAAGAGAAGAGAAGAGAATTTCCTTTTGGCCAAGTGTGATTGGACACACAAGGAATTTGTCTGCCTTGTGAATTTTTGAAGACAAATTCCAAGAGAAGAGATGAGAAGATAAGACTTAATTGGTTTAGTCATCATGCTATATCACACTGTATCAAAGATTCTTAGCTCTCTTTGTTAACATGAAGAAGGGAGCCATATATTACCTAGGTTATCTCTGTCTTCCACTATACTCGTAGAGTATACTACTTGGGTAGCATTGTGCTGGAGTATCCATGACAACAGTGCTTTCAATCTTTCCCTCATGTCCTAATACTTCTCTAACCAATGACTAAAATCTAAGAAATTCATTATTTGGTAAACAAGGAAAAAATCATTCCAGATATGACATCCTAAAAGGCATTGCAAAGAAACAAGTCTGCTTAGGAATATATTTTTGAAGAAATGCTACAGAGCTGGAAAAATTGCGTTGACCTGAGAACTGAACCTTCTCAGTTCTGAGGGCTTTAATATCTCTTGTGGTGGTGAAGAGATACAATCATTTTTATTCTCATATCCCAGTAGACCACCCCCATCTTTGACAGAGAACATCTATATAGTCACTAAAAATCAATACCAATGTGAGGGTGTATGATCCATCAATCACCTTCTTGAAAAGAAAGCAAGATCAGGTGTGTATGCCAAAGAATAGCTGGGCTGTAGGCTAGATTGAGGGATGTGGTGGCTCAGTGGCTAAGACTCTGAGCTTGTTGATCAGAAAAGTCAGCAGTTTGGCAGTTCGAATCCCTAGCACTGCATAACAGAGTGAGCTCCCGTTAGTGGTCCCCAATTCTGCAAACCTAGCAGTTCGAAAGCACGTAAAAATGCAAGTAGAAAAATAGGAACCACCTTTGGTGGGAAGGGAACAGTGTTCCGGGTGCCTTCAGTGTTGAGTCATGCCAACCACATGACCACGTAGATGTCTCCAGACAGCACTGGCTCTTCGGCTGGAAAACAGAGATGAGCACCGCCCTCTAGAGTCAGGAACGACTAGCATATATGTGCGAGGCGAACCTTTACCTTTAGGCTAGATTGGGAAATTAAAGAAAATCCAGACGGCAAGAGCAAACTATTTGCATATTGCTGCGCCCAGAAATAATGTAGACACATCAATCTAATCATTATTCATGTAAACCTACTGGCTATGTTCAGTAAGACCCTTTGTTCTCATTTGAGTTTCCTTCCTCCAAGTGACAATACAAATAGAAGTCATAACAACACCTGGCATAAATGATTCATCTGCCTAATGAACCGACTCAGAACTGACAAATACACAGGTCAGTATATATTTTAATCTACTGACATCAATAAGCAGGAAGCCATCTTCAACAAGCTAAAACCAAAAAAAAAAAATGCATTATAGTATCTAAGCTTAGTCTTTTTTATTCAAAACAGGGCGGTATGGTAAATTAACATACCAATTAATTTTTATTACTATTATTATTGTATTTTACCCCCTGCCCAAACCAGCTTTTTTTTTATTAAAAGTTTGCTAAATTGTAATGATGGTAAAGCTAACAGTCTATAAAGTCTCCTTTTAAAGGTACGCTAAATTCCGATTATATGCAAAATTGGTTACAGGTGATTAATTGTTTGCTACAATTTAATTTTCTTCATGCAGACAGCTTAACTTTAGGAAGCTAAAATAACCTGGTAAACATGTTGTAGATTAGTAACTTCGTCTCGTTCATTTTCTTTATCTGATGTGTGCACTCGTGCACAAGCAAATCGCTCTCCTAGTGTATTTTTCTGTAAAAAGGTAAAGATAAAAGTTTGCCAGTCAG
The DNA here is from genome assembly GCA_039707465.1 of Rhabdophis nuchalis. NCBI lineage: Eukaryota > Metazoa > Chordata > Lepidosauria > Squamata > Natricidae > Rhabdophis > Rhabdophis nuchalis. The sequence goes on along the minus strand of CM077657.1, from coordinate 18,633,894 downwards.
GTCCAATTCTTAGGCACCCTGGTCATCTATGTTTGTTGGCCAAGGAAGCCAGCACTGCCCATGGCAAGTTTCTGTGTGACCAGCCTGGCTACATGCCAAAAGCACATGGAACACTGTTACATTCCCACTGAAATGGTACCTATTTATCTACCTACATTTGCATGCTTTCGAAGTGCTAGATGGGCAGGAGCTGAGGCAGGGAACAGAAACTCACCCCATTGTGCAGAGCTTGGATGTTCTGACCCACCTCCCCAAATAGGACAAATCCTCTGTAGCTGAAGCAATGATTCCTTCATTAAGAGCACCAGGACCCCCAGCAAAAAGTTTCTCCTCCACCTCAGACTAATAGGTCTGTCCTGCAGGGGAGATGACATTTATTCATCTCTTCCCCCTGCCTTTTAGCCCCAGGGCTAGGGTGGGGCTTCACTAGCAGCACTGGCTCTTCTGTCCCAAGTACCAGCCCACAGATTTCCACTGCTCTCCTCTCCCCTGCCTTTTGTGCATCTGCGCATCATGCACTGGACCCAGCTGTTCCTCCTCTTCCTCATCAGCCACCTCCCGACCAGGGAGCTGTTGACTCTCCATCTGAAGGCTGACAGATGCCCCCCACCTCTCCTCTCTCTCTCTCTCTCTCTCTCTCTCTCTCTCTCTCTCTCTCTCTCTCTCTCTCTCCGTCAGCTCCATTCCCTCTTCCCCCTCAAAGCTCTCCGGTTGCCTTGATACTGACCCTGGCTCCCATGCCACCTCCCCATCTGATTTGGCTGCTGGCCACTGCTGGCCACTGCCACGGCCCGGCCACTGACACAGGCCACAACAGTTACATTCCCTCTGAAATGGTACCTATTTATCTACTCTCATGCATTCATGCTTTTGAAGTGGTACGTGGGAGGAGCTGAGGCAAGGAACTGGAGCTCACCCCATTTTGAAAAGCTTGGGCCTTAAACCCAGGCTATCAGCTCTCCAGCCAATAAGCTCAGTGTCTTTAACTGCTGAGCCATAGCTGTAAAAGTTTCAAAAACATATTCTCTCTTGACCCAATGTAACTAACTGTAAATAAAGGAAGAGTGAAAAAGATCTATGGAGAGGCACATTCTCCTTAATCTCACAAAGTATTTCTGCTTTTGATGAATTAGAGGGAGAGTACAGGTAAGATTTGCCATTAATCTACCTGTTCTTATTTAAATGGCTACATTAATGCACGAATGGCTAACTGTTCTATGATTCTATGAATCAATGAATATTCAAAGGATGGATTTTTCTCTCTCTCTCTCGCATGACTTTAACACAAGCAGTCAATCTACATTTAAACTGCACAGTGAATGACAAAAGGTTAATGTAAATGGATTGTAAATCATTGCAGCAATGAGGAAGGCTGCATGACTCTTGATCTTGATTCCACTTTGTTATGTAGTTTATCCTGAACAAAACACCAAAACAAATGGGAACTCAATTGAACAGAATTCGATCCCTGGTGTCAACGGTTGAGCTGGTTCAGACATCTTTCTTCCCATCCACTGAGTTCTACTGACTAAGAAATACTAAGTAGGGATTCCAGTGGGATAAAACCATCGAGCCATGGTGGCACAGTGGTTAGAATGCAGTACTGCAGGCTAACTCACTGCTCACTTCAGGAGTTCGATTCCGACTAGCTCAAGGTTGACTCAGCCTTTTATCCTTCTGAGGTCAGAAAGATGAGGAATCAGATTGTTGGGGGAAATATGCTGACTCTGTAAACCACTTAGAGGGTTGTAAAGTACAATGAAGCTGTATCTAAATCCAAAGTGCTATTACTATCCTCTTACAAGTTTACCCCCAAGAACCATGCAGCTCCTATAGATCTAAAAAGGAAGATTCCAAGAAATGTGATGATGGTTTGAAAGTCAGTATACCAGCAAAATGAAGTGATAGATGCATCTCTACAGTTTTAAAGCTGACTATTACAAGTATAATAAACTTGAACTGTCAACAAGGAAATTGCAAAGTTCAATAGCAGAAGTTTTCCTAATTTTTTTTCCTATGGATATATAAAACATAACATAAAAATAAAAAAAAATCTATGAGTATATAGCTGTAACTATAAAGACTTGAATAAAATTTTTGAACCAAACATTCCGTTACTTCAATGTCTGAAATGAAATAGGACTATTTCACCTTTCCTATGGTGTCTGTCTTTAGGACTTGGGCATCAGTCTTGCTTAGATTAGAGAAATCCAACACAAATGAAGAGAATAGCAGTCATACACAAATAGATAGTATTATTACCAGTTATAATGTTGATATTCTTTTACACTTCTTGGTAGATTGTCCCAATGCAATAGCAGAACCAGTAATTTACATTATAATATTGAATGTAAGCCTACCATCATTTTCTTTATCAGTGATCACTGGAGGTTTTTAAGAAGAATGGGATGGAATGGGGAATAGAATAGAATAGAATAGGATAGAGACTGTAATAAATAGAGTAGAGTAGAGTAGAGTAGAGTAGAGTAGAGTAGAGTAGAAGATTTAGATTTTAGATTTTATTATATTTATATCCCGCACCTATCTCCTACAAAAGGACCCAGGGCGGTGAGAAGAGAAGAGAAGAAGAGAAGAGGAGAGGAGAGGAGAGGAGAGGAGAGGAGAAGAGAAGAGAAGAGAAGAGAAGAGAAGAGAAGAGAAGAGGAGAGGAGAGGAGAGAAGAGAAGAGAAGAGAAGAGAAGATTGGAATAAATAGAGAACAGAACAAAACAAAACAAAGCAGAATAGAATGGAATGGAATAAAATAGAATACAGTACTTTATTTGGCCAAATTTGTCTCTGGTGTAGAAGCTCTCCGTGTACATGAAAAGCAACAAAGCAATAATAACCATAATAATGATACTTTATAAAAATAAATAAATAGTTTAGAGTTTCCTGCATGAGCAAGGGGTTGGACTAGAAGACCTCCAAGGTCTCTTCCAACTTTGCTATTTTGTTCTGCTCTGTTATTCTGACCAATGTATTGAATCACAGCCCTTCCACCTAAGTGAATCCATTGCAGCTGAATGGTTTTCTGTTAATTTTGACCATCACTTGCTCATTTTAAACCTTGTGGCTGTAAAAAGGTAGGGTCTTTAACCCAACCTCTCCAAATGAATCATTTTAGAAACTGAAACTGTTCTTGAACTTGGATTAAAAATAGTATCACTAATACATCACTCACTCCTGTAAAGTTAGGAAGATATCAGGATGAGGTGTTAAGTAAAACCTGCTGTATAATTTTTCAGCGCTGTTGGAAAAGTATTTATGGCAATTATAGGAGCTTGCACAGAGGGGAGAAATGGATGGTTTCGAAACAAAAGCATAAAAGCAGAAGCAAAGCCCATCATGTAATCTTATAATCAAGTCTTTGGGTAAACAAGTCAGCAAATGTATTGTCAAGACTATTTGTGGTCTGGCAACCGGTCATGTGTGACGAATCAGGGCCAGATACTAAGTTCCAATTAAGAGGATGTATTGCTCATGTCTATATACAAGATTGTAGTCAACTCAAAGTCACCACTAAAGAAGAATACTTTATTGTTATTTTTATTGTCATTGTACAATAAAAATACACAGCATACACATACAACGAAATTCACATAACACCCAGAGACCAGGCCCAACACACATGACAATCCCCCCCCCACACACACACATGCCTCAAAAATTCCCCGTCCTTAAACCATCCAAGCATCCACACAACAGACCAAGTAATGCTGTCCAACAGCTCACTGATGGTGGCCCATTGTTGAGTGAAATTACAGCTCTCAGATAAAAACTATTCAGAAGATGTGTGGTCCGAGTTTTAATTGTTCTGTATCTTCTGCCAGAAGGCAAGAGTCCAAAAAGATTGTAAGCAGGATGGGAAGAGTCTCTGAGAACGTTGTTCAGCTTCCTCAAACGGCGAGATGTGAAGATGTCATCCAGGGCTGGTAGCTGGAGCCCGGTCATATTCTGGGCAGTTTTAATGATCCTCTGTAGAGCTTTTTTGTCCACTGCAGAGCTGCTCCCATACCCTGCAAGAATGCCATATGTGAGGACATTCTCAATGGTGCTGTGATAGTAGGACAGAAGTAGATGCTGAGATAAATTGGTGCTAGGTAAGAGTTAACAGAATTCAAGAAGGATTGGATATAGACCACTTGTGGGAACTTAAAAACTCTAGGCTGATTCCTCTCTTGACTCCATTCCCAGATTCAGCCTCTTCTTCTACCCAAACCTACTTATTTGAATTTTTTTTTGGGGGGGGGGAGAGCATGATCAGTTCTAGAATGCTAAACTTCATTTATATGTTCAAAACTTCTGTTAACTGGTCATGAGCCAAAGAGATCTGAATGGGGGAAAGGGAGAAATAAAAGTTGGCAGTTCAGAGGAAGCCACTGTTGTTCCTGACGTGTGTCTCTGTTCACTTACATACATAAAGGTCAAGGTTCCCCTCACATATATGTGCTAGTCGTTCCCCAATCTAGGAGGCGGTGCTCATCTCTGTTTCAAAGCCAAAGAGCCAGCACTGTCCAAAGACGTCTCCATGTAGTCATGTGACTGGCATGACTCAATGCTGAAGGTGCCCAGAACACTGTTCCCTTCCCACCAAAGGTGGTTCCTATTTTTCTACTTGCATTTTTACCTGCTTTCAGACTGCTAGGTTGGCAGAAGCTAGGACAGGTTACATGGTGCTAGGGATTCGAACCATCGAACTGCTGACCTTACTGATCGACAAGCTTAGCGTCTTAACCACTGTGCCACTGTGTCCCTTTTTATATACATACATACATGCTTGCATACATGCATGCATGCATGCATATTTCAATTTTAGCTTGCATTTTAACAATTAGTTCTACAAAAATATGGTTCCTATAGGGCACAAGAAGCCCAATAATTTTCAGGCTTAATAATCTTGTCTGTAAGGAGCCAATCTAATTTGTGGAAACGAATTGCTCCTCGGGGATATGTTATTTCAACCCAAACTGAATATATTACTCATTTAAAAAGTAGCAATAAAGATTATATAAGATGTAATTCATTATTTTTCTAAATGTTCCCCAGGTCCGTTGGGAGGTGAGACTTAAATAGCTTACAGGAAACCAACCTTAATTAGGTTGCTTTTCAAATCAAATATAATATAATTTTAACATAAAAACGTCACTCAAGGGAAGCCTTGCCTCTTCCGTGGAAGATTGATGAAGTTTAAAGGGGAAAACTACATAGCATGTGAATGCTATTGGGCTGTACATGTGTGTAAACACAGAATAGGATAGAATAGAATTCTTTATTGGCCAAGTGTGATTGGACACACAAGGAATTTGTCTTTGGTGCAGATGCTCTCAGTGTACATAAAGACGAATAAAATATAACACATTCATCAAGAATCATAAGATACAACTCTTAGTGATAGTCATAGGTGACTAATACCCAGATTCTCCCAAAATAACCCCTCCCAGATAATAATCCTAATTGGCCTTTTGAGTGCATGCGCTACCCTACCCCAAAAATAAGCCCTCCCCAAAAATATTGTAACACAGCAGCAGCCAAGAGGTGACCACACTCACTGCCTCTTGCACCTCAAAAATAATAAGACCTCCCCAAAAATAAGGCCAAACACTTATTTTGGGGGGGTCAAAAGAAAATAAGACCCTGTCTTATTTTGGGGAAAACACAGTAAGCAATCAAATTATACTAGAATTAAATAAAACAATATAATTTTTAAATATACAAGCAACATGGTTATAGTCATAAGTTGAAAAAGATACTAGGAAAGAGACAGGTAATAGGAAGGATGAGAAGAATAATAGTAATAGAGACTTAGTAGATAATTCGACAGGTTTGTGGGGGTTATTTGTTTAGTAGAGTGATGGCATTCAGGGGGGGGAACTCTTCTTGTGTCTAGTTGTCTTGGTGTGTAGAACTTTATAGCCTCATAAATATATATATATAGCCTCAGAATATAAGGGGTCTGTAGATATTTTCACAATCCTCTTTTTCACTCGTACAGTATACAGATTTATAAAGTATACATGCACATAGATTACGAGGTGATTATCTATTACACACACATACATTTAATTTAAGGCATAAATTGAGTCCAATGATGATCTGCTGTTTTAAAAAAAATATATGCATGATTGAAAACATGTACAGATAGTTCTCAATTTATAAATAATCACTTAGGATGCTGAAATAGACTCTGCTTTTTTTCTTCTCCCAAATGTGGGTGCCATTCTGGAGTTGAATGAAAGCAAACATTTTGAAGATGAGCTTTTATCTTAACAGCTGGGGGAATCGCTCGATGGATTTGCTTATTTCATACACTGTCCTGCTGGCAAATGCCTTGGGTAGATTTACAAATATGTAAATCAAGATCAGCAAAGATTTGATCTATTGATTAAGGCACCAGGCTAGAAAGTGGGTGACTGTGAGTTCTAGTCCTACCTCAGCCATGGAAGTCAGCTGGTGACTTTGGGCCAATCACTAGGAGATAGCGAGTTCTAGTCTCCCCTTAGCCATGGAAGTCAGCTGTTGACTTTGGGCCAATCACTAAGAAACAGTGATTTATATTCTCACCTTAACCATGGAAGTCAGCTGGTGACTTTGGGCCAATCACCAGGAGATGGTGAGTTCAAGTCCCACCTGAGCCATGAAAGTCAGCTGTTGACTTTGGGTCAATCACTAGGAGACAGTGAGTTCTAGTCTCCCTTTAGCCATGGAAGTCAGCTGTTGACTTTGGACCAATCACTAAGAAACAGTGATTTATATTCTCACCTTAGCCATGGAAGTCAGCTGGTGACTTTGGGCCAATCACCAGGAGATGATGAGTTCCAGTCTCACCGTAGCCATGCAGGCCAACTGAGTGACTTTGGACCAGTCTCAAAGAAAAATCACAGACCATAAAACTGCCAGTGCTTTTCAAACCAGAGAGCAAAAAAGATTCTTCTTAATAAACAATTTACTAATTCAAAACAGTTGAAAAACAGTTCTGAAAGCAAATCATTGCACTGATGGCTTGTCACGCACAATCACCATGTACCCAAACATTTGTTACCTAATTTATAATATTATGCTTCAAAGTGGGATTATTATACAGATTTAAATAAGCAGCATCTACAGTTATTACTGGCTCTTTAATAACATTTGGCAGCTGTCAGTCATTCCTCAGAATAAATTGTTTTCTTTATCTACTCCTTTTTTGAAATACAACAATTTCTAAAAAGGGCTGAATTTAAAGTGTCCTTGGCTGCCCTTGAGGTTACCCACAGTGGTGGGACTCAAATCATTCAGCAACCAGTTCTCTGTTCTAATGACCAGCTGGGTAGGTGTGGCTCAGTGGTCATGTGACTAGGTGGGCGTGGCCAACTCAACATCACTCATGTCGATGGGCGCTTTACCTTAGCTGTGACAATATAATAAGGCTGAACCGGAGAGGCAGTTTCTGTTAGCAGGGCAATAAAGATGAGGCTAGAAACAACACCAGAATGTTTCCTTCCTGCCTTCCTTACAGGATTAGCCCTGGAAAGTGGGGGAAAACAAAATGAGATTTCTTCCAACAACCGGTTCTCTGAACTGCTTAGAAAGTTAACAACCGGTTCTCCCGAATAGGTGCGAACTGGCTGAATCCCACCACTAGTTACATGTGTTCAAGATGCACAATTATTTTGAGTAAGTAGTTCTTGGAATTGCTGGGACTAGCAGGTCAAAATAATTATTTCTTCCTCTAGGGTTCCCCAAAATGGTTTCTTCCATATGTTTATGCAAGTCAAATCATACATTCACATATATGCCAGTCAACACCATATTCAATAATTTTGACGAAAAAACAGATCACTCAGAATGGCTAAATCCTGGAAGGAATCCAGGTGAGAATCCCCAAAACATTATTGATACCACCAGTTATAACCAAATAGTTCTAGCTTTGGTTCGTGCATCGTATCTGTCAGAGTTTGTTGCAGAAATCAAATCCAGAAAGCCCACACAGGTAACTGATTCAGCAGGATTCATTAACTTCTTTATATACATAGTAACGCATGAGTAAATGTATAATACCAATAGTGGATTCTCCAATGTGGTAGAGAGTTACAGGCAAAAAACACAGGCAGAGGAGAGATTGGTTTCAGTTCAGAGTTCAGCACTTAATACAGACAAAGAGAACCTTCTCTGTACAGGTCAGTTAAGCGAAGCCTAAGTCACGCCCAGGCTCCTTGCTGTTTTAGATCGCAAATAGCACTCATTGGCTGACTTAGTTGCTATGTCCTATTCCAGTTCATGAATATTCTGACAAAATTATTCTTTGCTTGCTTTGGGGAAAACCCAATTTTGGTATGCCAATATTATTATAATATTGGGTTATAATATTATAACCCAATGTTATGCCAACACTATACATAAAGCTGTTTTGTTGGGTGTTTTTTTTTATCCATGTGTTCATTTAAAAATATTTTCAAAAGTCAAGAAAATTTGCCATCAATAAGTATATAAAGAAACATTCATGCGTGCCTGCACACCCACACACACTAGGGTACATTTGAATATCACAAAACACATTTTATTCAGTACAATTTTGAACTGTGGATTGGATTATGGAGAACTATATTATCTGAAAGCTGTACAAATTAGTTTCGGTTTGCTTAAAAGTTGGTGGATTAGAAAGACTCAGCGGTGCGGATATAATACCATGGATTGCCTCTGCATCAGGTCAAACTATCTTCACAATCTTTTTCTCACAGTTTCCTTAGTTTTCCTTAGTTTAAAAAAAAAAGCATTCCAAACTGAGTTGTATGATAAGAATTCCCTTCTTTTCTACCTTTGTCTAGTTCCCAAAACTAAGAATTGAATTCTGTTATTTAACTGTCAACAGCTGTACACAGTTTAGTTAGAGAATCATCATACATGGAATGGAAAGTAAGTTTGCTTACAAATGTATGGATAGGAGCTGACCAGGCTGAGCCCAAGGGAGGGATCAAACACATCATAAGGCATGAGTCCCTGTGCGTCTACAAGAGTTCCAGCCTACCTTGAATTCCTTTCTTATCCTCTGCTAATTTTTCTTGACTGTTAGTTGGCCAGAATCTTGTAGAGAGCTTAAACTTGCAATAAACCCTTAGACTCATTTGAACTGTCTGAATTTCTTGATTTCCCCAGCGCTTTACAACATGAAGGAAGGGGATTTTCTTCTTGCGCATCACCCTGTTCCTTTGAAAATAAGACCTCCCCGAATAATAAGCCCTCCGCGAAAATATTGCAACACAGCAGCAGTCATGAGGTGACCATGCTCGCCACCTCTTGCACCTCAAAAATAATAAGAACTCCCCAAGAATAAGGCCCAGTGCTTATTTTGGGGGTCAAAAGAAAATAAGACCTGTTTTATTTTTGGGGAAACATGGTAGTTCTACAAAACTACCTTCCTGTTTGATAGTTCTGCAGAACGAAGAAAGGTACCACTGATACATCTCACCCTATAATTCTGATTTTGGTAATGACTCTGGATTTATTTATCTGTTTTAGTTTGATTCATGCGACTGCATTCTCACCAGATAACTATATTTCCTTTGGAGGTATATGCAAGCTGCGTTTCGACTTTCCTGCACTTTAGCTAGCTGTAGTTGCTTTAAAGGAAAAAAAAAATGGGGGAAGATCTCTTTATGTACATGCCCGTTTCCATCTGTCAGTTTTTATAATGATGTATTTTGTATCCAGATAAGTGTGCTGCACACTCCGTAGACAATAAATAAATACAGCCAGGAGAGAGGCAGAAGGCTCAAGGTTTGCTTTATGATCAAGCTCCTGTCATTTCCGCAAGCAATCTATACTCCTGCCGAGTGAAACAGCTGGTGCTTCAAAGCTATTATATATTTCTCCATCTCTGCCAATGATGTCCTCCTCAAAACCAGGCACAGACTACAAGGCAGGAATCTCAGGTTCAAAGCATCATTTGAAAACTGACAGAATATGTCCAGAGAATGCCTGACAAGGCAACGAGACATTCTTCTTCTTCTTCTTCTTCTTCTTCTTCTTCTTCTTCTTCTTCTTCTTCTTCTTCTTCTTCTTCTTCTTCTTCTTCTTCTTCTTCTTCTTCTTCTTCTTCTTCTTCTTCTTCTTCTTCTTCTTCTTCTTCTTCTTCTTCTCCTTCTCCTTCTCCTTCTCCTCCTCCTCCTCCTCCTCCTTCTTTTTTTCTCAATGCAAACGTTTCAACACTGGAGTATTTGTTCCTTTTCTACATTTTCTCACTTCAGTTCATTTTAAGTGTGAAACAACAAGGAAGAGTATTGGCACACGCCGTGTGATGTAGTTGCCAATTATGTCAAATTTCTCCCACTTATTATTTATTGAACACTTTTTAAAGGCTGCTTGACTTCAAGTGTATCTAGGTGGCACCTAGGACTGAAAACAGAAAAGGAAACAAGCTTAGATACAATGGTTAATCCAGAGGGAAACTGTATATTTTTCTCACCCAATCAAATCCCTATTCATCCTATCTCAAAATCTGGGTATCAACCCTGAAGCTAGCCTGACCGAAGCCATTTTGACTGCTTCAGCGTTGCCACACTGGAGTTGAGGGACAGGGAGGGGGGATTTGAGTGAGAGGAGATTTTGAAGCCAAATACTTTCTCTTGGGAACCAAGAACATTCTCACACCTGGTCAGAGGAAGGTGGAGTGATGCTACCCAGTCTCCAGACCGCACCATGATCGGACCATGTGACTGATCGTTTTGAGAAAGTAGAAAATCTTTTACTTTTAATTTGGTGAAAACCACCAGAGTTTTCAGAGTCGGTTTTCCCTAGATATGTGCCAATGTATTTCCAATAAAGCTATTCTTTGAGGAGTCTGCCGGCCTTGATATGGATTTGTTACTTGGAACCCTGACACTGTTGAATTCATCATCTATTTATATAATCATCATATCATGAATCTTCTCGTCTTCCCTATATCCTTCCTAGATGCTCATCATATTGTCATGGTTTGCAAGTGACTTCAAGCAATGCAATAGGAGGTCTCACTTTGCTACCAGGGGAGTTGAACATGTAACATCCATACTCAGAGAACTATTAGTTGAGGAAGGCAAAAGTTCAAAATGAGAAGTTTGAGGACAATTCAGTGAGATGCTCTTCTGTAAAAGGCGACACGTCAGAAGAAGTCATGCCCAGCTGCTGCTTCGTGTTAAGCATGATGGATAGTTCTGTCTCTTCAAAAAATAAGCCAGATAAGAGGCAGAGATGAAATAGAATAGAATAGAACAAAATATAATTCTTTATTAGCCAAGTGTGATTGTTCTCACAAGGAATTTGTCTTTGGTGCATATGCTCTCAGTGTACATAAGGAGAATAAAATACATTTGTCAAGAATAAAAAAAACCACCACATTTAGTGATAGTCAAGTCTACTAATAAACTATGAAATCGTACTTGCAAACAACTAAAACAATATAAATTGTAAAGATACAAGCAACATGGTTATAGTCATAAGTGGGGAGAGATAGATACTAGGAAATAATAATAATAATAATAGTAATACAGTCTTAGTAAATTATTTGACAGTGTTGTGGGAATTAGTTGTTAAGCAGAGTGATGGCATGCAGGGAAAAAACTATTCTTGTGTCTAGTTGTCTTGGTGTGCAGTGCTGTATAGCATCATTTTGAGGATAGAAGTTGAAACAATCCAGGCTGCAAGGGGACTGTAGATATAGATAGACGAAGCAGTCATGTTAGGAATGGAATAAAAGAGAGGAGACCACCGTGTTAGTTTCGCTTTAGCTTGTAAGACCTGAATGAGAACAAATTAGACATTTGTAAAGAAAAAGAAACTTACAGTGATGCTTATTCTTTTCCTGGAGGTCACTGTGTCTTTGAAGAACTAGCTACAAAGGCAGAATCAAAAGATCTTGCAAAGACTTGCAAAGAATGAAACAAAATTTCATTCATGGAGAGAACGTTATCACCTTCCACTACTGGGTTTTTATTACTTTGCAATTCCTTATATAATAATTGTCGAACATGTTATTATTCCATATGATATGCTACATTCTACATTCTCAATTAGAGAGGTGCCACGTTGTTTATAAAACATACTGTAAACTTCCCTCATTTTAAAAAAAAAAAAAAAGGATTTAGAAATTCTAGTATGAATTATCAGCGTCTTTCTCCATGAAACTGGATCTCCTACAAGAGACCCCAGCACAGGTTACTGGATGCTGGGCTTCAGGTGAAAACTTGCAGTAGAAATAAGTTGTTCCCAAATTCACCACCTTATCTTTCTTTTTATTCCTAGAATAATTTGTTGAAGTTTGAGCTACATTCAGTAAAGTGCAGACATTTTAATGTGATCAATTAACCTCCAACTCCAAGGGAAAACTCAGTTTAAGATATATGTTGTATACGGAGAGATCAGACCGGTTAGCATTGGAGACTGTTGGGACGTTCTGATTGGCTGCGACTCGCCTGCCGTTTGGTGGGACAAGAGCAGCCAGCCGATTGGCTCTCCGTCTGACTAGCAACTGTATAAATAGTTGTCAGACGGAGAGGCATTGTTGCATTCTGTGTGTTAATAAAGCAGTGTTAGAACAGGAAGGTCTTCGACTACTTCTTTTCCTCTCAGGCAACGTAAAAATATACTCTTAAATAACTTGGGATTTAAGGTAAAGGTTCCCCTTGCACATATGTGCTAGTCGTTCCCTATTCTAGGGGACGGTGCTCATCTCTGTTTCAAAGCTGAAGAGCCAGCGCTGTCCGAAGACATCTCCGTGGTCATGTGGCCGGCATGACTAAATGCTGAAGGCACACGGAATACTGTTCCCTTCCCACCAAAGGTGGTTCCTATTTTTCTACTTGCATTTTTACATGCTTTCGAACTGCTAGGTTGGCAGAAGCTGGGACAAGGAACAGGAGCTCACTCCGTTACATGGCCCTAGGGATTCGAACCGCCGAACTGCCAATATGTCTGATCGACAAGCTCAGCATCTTAGCCACTAAACGACCACATCCCTTAACTTGGAATTAGGGCAACATTTTTCTTTTTTGCTTGCTTTTCTTAAAAGTGCTCGTGTGAATGTACAATATCTATCCTGAAATGAAGACCATTTTTTTTTGTTTTTTTAAACTAGTAGGTTTTTCATCAAGCGGAAACTTGGAATTGAGCAGTAGAACACATACTTTTGAAAATGCCGTTCTCCCCTTCCCTGGAAGTTATACAGGAAAACAGCCCTCATGCTTTTAAGCAATGTGCAATTTGCAGCAATTTATTCAAAAAAGTAAATTTCCTCTTAAGCGACTTCTAATGCTTGACTTCAATACAAAGTTGTTGCATTAGAAGTCTGTAATAAATGGATTATCTTTAAACTCTCAAAATGTGCATCCTTTTCATCTTTCTATATTAGCTATTCAAATTTCTCCCTCCCCTTTTCCTTTCTTCTCCTTTCTCTTCTCTTCTACCACTAATTTGAAACCATTTCGCTTGTTTGGCACTTTGCTGCGAAGTTTAGAAGGTACAGAAAATAAGTGAAGAGTGGAAATATTCGAGCCAGGAAGAGTAGCGTGCCATTCTTTCTTTCATTTTGGCAGCCCCCAGAAACTGGTATTACTCTGACTTCCTAGACTTAGTGCTGGGAGAGCTTGCCAATTACACAATTACAGCTAAGCAAACATAATTGTTAACCAAAATACAGCGCCGAACAGAAGAAAAGACAGCTTGGCCCCTGGAGAGGGTAGGGAAAAAAAATGAATGAGCAAAGAACGGCCCATAAATAATAACAAGACAGGCTGAGCACAAATCAGGCTGTGTAAGTTAACTTGCTGTGGGAGACAGAGCAAATATTAAAACCAAATGATGCTTGAGTGAACATTGTCCATCACGATGGTAGAAGCCTGATCTCCCCTTTGCTTCACTCACTGGCTGTCAACACCGCCCTGAAATTTGCAGCATATCAGGGCTCTGACACTAGTTTCCTTGACATAAGCCAATGATTTGTGTCCCATTCAATTTAGTTCATGTGAAAATACTCATCGCTTCTTGCCGTATGTCAAAAGGTGATAATTGCATTGATCCATTTTTCACCAACAAGCTAGGAGAAGCCAGTCCTTCCCCCCTCCCCAGCATCCCACAAGTAACCCCCGAATGCCACTTTTTAGATTTAGAAGGTGGGATCTACTGACTGATCGGATTTCGAGCAAGCCTGACCATGCTAGGCATAAACCTACATCGTTGTTAAACATGCCGATAAATGAACGTTTGCAGCAATGTTGCCAGTGAGGCTATTGATGGAAGATGTTTATAAAGCCACAGGAAGGATGATCAAGCTATTATTTCCTTTCATGATTGGAACAGATGAGGAGGTTTAGGTTAAAATGCTGAACAGGGGAGAAAGAGTTGGCTTTTATTCATGTAGGGGGTATATATCTTTGTTCTCTGCACTTCTGTCATACAATTAAATTTACGATTCCAACACTACTGCAAGAATCCTTAACTGTATCACCTCAAATAGATAATAGATAGCCATTTGTCTGAAGTTGTGTAGAGTTTCCTGGCTAAGCAGGGAGTTGGACTAGAAGACTTCCAAAGTCCCTTCCAACTCTGTTATTCTAAATGTTGTCCAGAAAGACAATGCATTCTCTATAGCAGGGGTCCCCAACCTTTGCAACTTTAAGTCTGAAGGACTTCAGCTCCCAGACTTCCCAGCAAAGCTGGCTGGAGAATTCTGGGAGCTGAAGTCCTTCAGACTTAAAGTTGCAAAGGTTGGGGACCCCTGCTCTATAGGGATTTGAACCGCCTAACTGCTGACCTTTCTGATGGACAATCTCAGAGTCTTAGCCACTGACCCACCGTGTCTCTCTCTCTTATTCTCTCTTATTCTCTCTCTCTTCTATCTCTCTCTCTCTTTCTAACTCTCTCTCATTCTCTCTCTCTTTCACTCTCTCTCTCTCTCTCTCTCTCTCTCTCTCTCTCTCTCTCTCTCTCTCTCTCTCTCTCTCTCTCTCTCTCTCTCTCACACACACACACACACACACACACACACACACACACACACACACAAATCCTTGAGAATTTCTAGTAATGTTTGTACTGAAAAGGAAGTTCAAAAATAACTTCCAAGTGTTTGCTTTCAGCAGAAACGGAGTGGCTTTGCCAACTCAAACAATAGTGGATTATCTAGTATTAACTGAATAATATTTGTTTGTTGTTTTACTGTAAACTCCAGAGAATCCAATCACAAGACGTTTCCTTGACAAGAAAAATAGCCACGTTTTTATTCATATCCTATTAATGTGGCTACTTTAATATTGATAAAAACATCTGGATCCCCCCCCCCCAGTAGATTGATGGTAGGTAACTATAGAATGACTGTTAGATGTGTTGCTCATTTGCTGATCTACTTCTGCTTCTCCAAAACCCACTCTTATTTCATCCGAATAGGAATAGCCCAATCTTGCCTTGCCGTTTCGCTTTTGGCCAAATTCAGTGACAATCACCTCTCATGCTAAATTCATGAACCTGTGGTGCCTCTCCATTCTTATTTACTGAAAACAGCAGTTTCCCGGAGCTGTGAAATCTCAAAATCTTGCCTGAAACTGTCATGTCTGCAAGACTTCCTTACTTTTTTTTTTTTAAACCTAATATTTTTAAGAGTTGAGCTGAAGCTTTCAGGTTGACGTTTTGCAGCAACTGGAGGGATGAGAGAGAGAGAGAGAGAGAGAGAGAGCAAAACCCGTGAGAATCACAGCTGAAACGTTCTAAGAAATTTGATGGAGAAACAGTTTGTGTTTGTGCGTGATCCTTTTGGAAAGAGGGAAATGAAATTGAGGAAGGTCAGCGGCTGGGGAACATTGATTTGCTATTTTTAAAAATGTATTAAATAATGTATTCAACTATTTTTAAATGTATTTCTTTATTTATTTATTTTTATAGAATCCATAGGTGACATGGTGGCTCAGGGGCTAAGGCGCTGAGCTTGTCGATCAGAAAGGTCGGCAGTGCATCCGTTCGAATCCCTAGCGCCATGTAATGGAGTGAGCTCCCGTGACTTGTCCAAGCTTCTGCCAACCTAGCAGTTTGAAAGCAAGTAAAAAAATGCAAGTAGAAATATAGGAACCACCTTTGGTGGGAAGGTAACAAGCGTTCCATGCACATTTCCTTTCCTCCTTTCCTTTCCTTTCCTTTCCTTCTTTCCTTTCCTTTCGTCTTTTCTTTTCCTTACCTTCCCCTTCCCCTTTCAAAGTATCCCATGAACTCCTGATGGGAAGGCAATTCTGTCTCCGTTGACTTGATCGTGCATGAACTTACTATCATATTGTATAATGGGGGAAAGGGAAGAGATAGCTGCAAAGTCAACGGTGAACTGGGCCTCTTCTTTCCTGACTGATTGGCCTCTTTCCTCTCACACGCTCATTAGGAAGGTATAATGGGAACTCTAAATCACTTTAAGAGTTAACAGTGTCCTATAAAAATCAGTGATTGTATAAGAGGAGATGGCATTATAGCTGCGCTTCAGAAACTCAGCAAAATGTCTCCCAAAACTTGTGCCAAGGCAAACGCTCGGTATAAGAAGCGGGTACATCAAAACCTAAAGTGTTTCATTACATGGTTGTGCATTCCTGCTGGCCTCTTGATGGCTGAGCATCAAATGATAATGAGCACGCTTGAATGAGAACAGTCACTCAAAAACAACAACAGCAACAACACTTTCCTACATAGTTTGTGTTACATCTTCAGTTGGGATTTTTTTCCACCCCATAATTTAGGTCAAGGGCAAACCCTGCCCAAGAGTAGCATTCTGTTCTCCCTCCCATTTCCTTGAGATCACGCAGCTGAAATTTAGCTGGAAATTGTCAAATAATGGTGGTGTGAATTCCTGTGGATTTTCACTAGGAAACTGGAGGAAATGTGTGTGTTTAGCTTAGCACATACAATTGAACTCTAAAAACTTAATAAACTGGAAAACAAGACCTCTAAATTTTCACTCCTTTTGAAGCCATCCATTACATTGCTCTTCTCTCTAAAGAAACCTCTACCAGTTCAAAATATAAACAAGCAAGAAGTGATTTTAGATTTAGATCAAGTGTAGGTTCAATCAGAATTGACTAAATGCAACTTTGGCTTTGATATGACAAGTCCAAATTGGTGTGGCAACTTCTAGACTCTCATCCAAGCATGGTCATTACTGAGAATTCTTGGCGTGGATGTCCATGCTTTTAGAATGGGGTCACTTGGAAAACATTGTTCTACAAACATAACAGAATAATAGAGTTGGAAGGGACCTTGGAGGTCTTCTAATCCACCACCTCAAGTGCTCTATACCATGTCAGAAAAATGGTTGTCCAATCGCTTCTTAAAAACCTCCAGTGATGGAGCACCCACAACTTCTGAGGCAAGCCATTCCTTTGATTAACTATTCTGTCAAAAAATGTGTCCTTAGTTCTAGATTGGTTGAAGCACCCATTGCTTCTTGTCCTAACCTCAGGTGCTTTGGAGAATAGCTTGACTCCCTCTTCTTTGGGGCAGCCCCTCAAATATTAGAAGACTGCTATCATATCACTCCTAGTCCTTATTTTCATTAAATTAGACATACCCAATTCCTGCAACCATCCCTCATACGTTTTAGCCTCTAGTCCCCTAATCATCTTTGTTGGTCTTTGCTGCACTTTTTCTAGAGTTTCAACATATTTTTATACCATGGCAACACAAACAGGATGCAATATTCCAAGTATGGTCTTAAAAAATGTATGTTCTAGTTGTTCACAACTCTAGGGAGCGGTGTTCATCTCAGTTTCTAAGCCAAAGAGCCAGCGCTGTCCGAAGACGTCTCTGTGGTCATGTGGCCAGCATGACTAATTGCCAAAGGTGCATGGAGCACTGTTCCATTCCCACCAAAGGTGGTTCCTATTTTTCTGCTTACATTTTTACCTGCTTTCGAACTGCTAGGTTGGCAGAAGCTGGGACAACTAATGGGAGCTCACTCCGCTACATGGCACTAGGGATTCGAACTGCCAAACTACTGACCTTTCAGTCGACAAGATCAGCATCTTAGCCACTGAGCCACCATGTCCCCTTTAGTGTGATCTTACCAAGGCATTATAAAGTAGTATTTACACATGATCTTGATTCTATCCCTCCACCTTGCATATTTTTAACTGTGCTATTTCTTTATTCCCCACAGAGGTCATGGAATACCTATGAAGCTCTTGGTATAAACAACCCTAAAGAAGGATCAAAGATCCCATTCAGCAATCTCAAGAGTTTTCTGGCTGGGAGAAAAAGAAATTTACAGACATGTGAAAACTATACAGGCCATTTAAAAAAAAGAACATTCATTATAAGAACTCAAACACAGACCGAATAGGATTCCTGGTGAAATCAATTCAATTTCCTTTATACAGTCTGCATTACTAATCCCCTTGGATATTTCTTATTCTTTATTTTTGTCTCTCTCACTATACAACTGAGCTACCATTTGGCTGGAGAAGAAGCTACAAATGTTCACAATGAGAGAATTCAGTTCACACCTGACCAGTTAACCACTGTGTAATCAACAAGATGGTGGAACAAACACCCCTGACGTGGAACTTTTATTGCACTGTTAATATTTCTCAACAGTGGTTTGAAATATTGACAAATCCCAGCTATTTTACAGAACACAGACCCTAAGGCAGACATTGTCAGTGGGAGCAGCAGCTTTTGAAGAAATCGTTTCATGACCTTATATAGTTGTAGGCCTTGTTCCAGACAGCAGTATCCTGCGTTGATTAGTTTAGCTACATAGGAAAAGTTTACTGCATGCTTTGTCAGGTAAAAGAAGGTATCATTTCCTCAACAGCTGCTTTGGCAGTCTGTCCAGATGTCTCAACCATAATGAAGGTAAAGGCTCCTCTCACACATATGTGCTAGTCATTCCCAACTCTAGGGGGGGTGCTCATCTCCATTTCAAAGCTGAAGAGCCAGCGCTGTCCGAAGCTGTCTCTGTGGTCATGTGGCAGGCATGACTAAACCCCGAAGACACATGGAACACTGTTACCTTCCCACCAAAGCTGGTCTCTATTTTTCTATTTTCATTTTTGCATGTTTTCAAACTGCTGGGTTGGCAAAAGCTGGGACAAGTAACGGGAGCTCACTCCATTACGGGGCACTAGGGATTTGTACCGCTGAACTGCTGACCTTTCTGCTTGACAAGCTCAGCATCTTAGCCACTGAGCCACCGTGCACCCTTATAATGATTCTAAAACCTGACTAATATGGATCCCCAATGCCCTGCAGTAGTCAGGAATCAGAGGAGATAATAATAAAAGCAACTTTTCAAGAAGATGAGGTCAAACTCTTCGCATGATTTGGAAAGCATCTGTCTTTTCAGGAGTGAAACAGCAACTTTCCCGTTCCGACAACATCAGGAGTGCTCAACTATGGGAACTGAAAGATTTGTGGATTTCAACTCCCAGAATTCCCCAGCTGGGGAATTCTGGGAGTTGAAGTCTACAGGTTTTAAAATTAGCCCAGCTTGGACATTCTTGCTCTACATCCTGTCGCCATGACATCTGTTCATCATCATTTCTTCTTTAGCCAGTGAGATTAACTACCCAAATATCCCTGGATGGATGGAGTGAATTTATTGGGTGTCCCATCTCACCACAAGGCTAAGATTTAATTTAATTTAAATATTATACTAAAGTGATACTGCTGTTGTTTTCTCAAACCCAAATCGTGCCAATCATTTCGATTGACAAACCAACACCGAGCCATGGTAAGAGAGGTGGTATTCACCCAGTTCTGACAGGTTCTGGAGAACCGGTAGTGGAAATTTTGAGTAGTTTGGAGAACCGGCAAAGAGGCTGGCCCCACCCCTGCTGCCTCCCAGCTGATCTTCTTCTGTTGCCTTGAACAGGAGAACGGAGCTGGAAAGCAGGTTATGGGGTGGGGAGAGAATGGGAATTTTGCAGTAGCCTTCCCCTGCCACGCCCACCAAGCCACGCCCATCGAGTCGGTAGTAAAAAGAAATTGAATCCCACCATCACATGGCAGGACGATTGAAAGGGCAAAATGCCATCCATCAGGCAAACCTGCAACTTGACTGTGGGTCACCTTTAGGGGAAAAACTTTGCCCAGGTACAAAACGCAGCAGCAAATATGAATCGGGCCTCTCTAAGTAAGATATTTTTTTTAAAAAAAAAGCATTCCCCCTTAAATGTCAGACATGGACATCATGCATTTTATGGTGCCAGTGAATGATGCTATAAAATCTTCCACTTTACTCAGTTATAACGCCTAATAAAAAGAAAGGCAGAGAATGTGCACTCAGAAAGTCTTGCAGTGCTCCTTTTGAA
Source organism: Rhabdophis nuchalis (assembly GCA_039707465.1). Taxonomy (NCBI): domain Eukaryota; kingdom Metazoa; phylum Chordata; class Lepidosauria; order Squamata; family Natricidae; genus Rhabdophis; species Rhabdophis nuchalis. The sequence goes on along the minus strand of CM077657.1, from coordinate 18,613,603 downwards.
GATTTACAGGTATGGGTGCTTTTCTTAAGCTTCTCCTTAAGGTGTGTATCAGAACAGAACGATTTAAAATATGTCTGATTGTAAAATAAAGCATACAAAAGCAAACACATTAACTTAACTGCAGTCGCAGGTGAAAACCATTTTTTTTCTTTTTTACCGCTCAAGAATCTGACTTCTAAAATATTGTAAAAAGTGAAAAGGTTTCAGGAATCAATGGATGCCAAGGTTTAGATCTATTCATTTTTCCTCCCCTATTAATTCCATCGTATGATTTGGAAGCATAAAACCCTTTATCCACACATCGAATAGTGTGCGAACCAAAATCAAACTTTACAGTACAATATTGTGAACAGAGGTTATTCTCACATAAAGAAGAAAACTTATTCCGTTTTATAACTATTCGTTATTAAGGGGATGCTTTGGTCCCTTTAATTAAACCATGTTAATTTATCGAGACTTGACAAGGAGGCCTTCTCCTCTCTGGGACAACTTCCCATTGAACAATATTTCTCAACCGTAGCAACTTTAAGACATGTGGACTTCAAGTCCCAGAATTCCACGGGCAATCAAACAATTATGGGAGTTGAAGTCCACATATCCCAAAGGTTGAGAAACACTGCCACATGATTCCCACTCTGATAATATTCAGAAAGTCATTGATGGTCTCTCAAACTTTGAGGCATGATGATGGTTGAGCCGCTGTAAATCATTTTGTTAGTTTGCCATCTGGATGGGGGTTTTTTCTTTCTTTCTTTCATTTTTCTCCAAGTTGTTCTTAAAGTACCCAGTGTGATTTAGACTAGAAAGCCTCTAAAATAACCAACCAACTAACTAAACATTGTGAGTGAACATTAATATTGTAGAATATTAGGCTAACCTTTGCCAGACCAATTCTCGAATACAGCTCGTCTGCCTGGAATACACACTGTATATCGGAAATTAATAAAATTGAGCAGGTCCAGAGGTATTTCACGAGAAGAGTGCTCCACTCTGCTCACAATAGAATCCCTTATGCCACCAGACTCAAAATTTTCAACTTGGACAATCTGGAGCTGTGCTGCCCGCAGTCAGACCTAAGCATAAGACACAAAATTGTCTGCTACAACGTCCTATCTGTCAATGACTACTTCAGCTTCAACATCAATAATACTCGGGCAAACAATAGATACAAACTCAAGGTCAACCGCTCCAAATTAGATTGCAGAAAATATGACTTCAGCAACAGAGTGGTCAATGTCTGGAATGCTCTACCTGACTCCGTTGTTACAGCCTCAAACCCTCACGGCTTCAACCTTAAACTATCTACCATGAACCTCACCCCATTCTTAAGAGGTCCATAAAGGGGATGTGCATAAATACACCAGCATGCCTACCGTCCCTGTCCTACTCTCCCCATTTACTTGTACTCATTTCCTTTGCTCATGTCCATGTTCATATTTATACCTGCTATCCTGTACATGTTTGACAAACTAATAATAAAAATAAACAAATAATAAACTTTGTGAATAAGTAAAAGTACATTGCTTCAGTAAATTTCCTAGAAGAGATATACATAGGCTTTCATTCTGGCATCATCACTGGTTGACCTCTGCAAATTCCCTTTACTTGTCATATAATCATTACAGTCAACTTATAGGACATACCATCTAATTTTCTACTTTGGTTTATGAAATTCACAGCTGGGACATCCCCAGTAGATAGCTCTCAAAGGTGTTCTTGAAGAACTCTCATGAGGGAACGCTTCTCCCTTCTTCTAGATAATTTACTGTTCATTGTTCACCTACTTGGCTAGCATCTTTCTAACATCCAGCATCTGAGAATGAGGAAGGACAAAGAATGGAGTCCCTCTGTTATAACTCTACTTCTTCAGAGGGAAAGTCAATCCAATGAACCTTGAGACATCATACCTGAAGATGGTAGCCCATTATGATGTCCACATTCTCATAACGGAATGCCATTAAATCCTAAACATTTTGCATTTGAATTTTGCTTTAATCTTCCTTGTACATCACAATGTGCAATAAATCTAACAATTACATTCAGTTACATTTAGTTCTGCTACATTCAGCCGAGGATGGCCTTTAATCAAGTCTAAAAACCTGCCCTTCCTTCTGCAAACTTAAATGATTCCAATAAAGGATGTCTCTTAATGTAATCCCATGTTATATTTTTTGACAGGTTCTTTCTCCTATTTCAGATGAGCATTGAGCTGAGACCAAATACCAAACACCCAACTGAACAATGAATCCCCTTTCTTGCAGATCTTTAATTAATGCATTTTTAGCTTTGCTGTTCTTTCTAGTTAAGCAGCTTTGTTCAAATTCCCTTTTACTTTGTGAATGTGGAAAGGAATAGAATACACCCATTTTGTTCATGTCTGCATCAATGGATACTCTAATGAATCGTTGTAGTAATTCTTCTAGAGGGAAAAAAAAGTTGCATTACCCATTTACTGGGCAAATCCCAAGTTTTCAACCTGCTAGGCAAGCTTCAGAATTTAATTAACTGGTTTTTTTAAATAAAAAAAATTATAGATGAGAATTTTTCAAACTATACATCAAGTAAGTCAAATACCATTTAGGATCTTTTTTGTCCCCTTAACATGAAGTATAATTTCTAAATTGTAGGTAGGTTGTCAGGTATACTTAGGCAACTAGGGTTTATTAAAGACACCGTGAATAAATAAATAGTAAAGTCTATTGTATGAGTTCCATATGTAGATGCAGATGAAGTGTCTAAGATGCTAAATCATATTAAGCCAATTTGTTAACTCTGCATACAATAGGCCTTATATCATGTTATACAAATCTTCCACCATAACAAGCAAGCTACAAGATCACTTAGCTCAAACTATGAATAGAATAGGATGGAATAGAATAGAATAGAATAGGGAATAGAATAGAATAGAATAGAATAGTTGGAAGGTACCTTGGAGGTCTTCTAGTCCAGCCCCTGCTTAGGCAGGAAACCCTACACCACTTCAGACAAATGGTTATCCAACATCTTCTTTAAAACTTCTAGTGTTGGAGCATTCACAAATTCTGGAGGCAAGTTGTTCCCCTGATGAATTGTTCTCACTGTCAAGAAATTTCTCTTCAGTTCTAAGTTGCCTCTCTCCTTGATTAGTTTCCACCCATTGCTTCTTGTCCTGCTCTCAGGTTCTTTGGAGAATAGTTTGTGGTAGCCCCTTAAACATCAGAACCCTGCCATCCTGTCTCCCCTAGTCCTTCTTTTTATCAAACTAGACATCCCCAGTTCCTGCAATCGTTCTTCATATGTTTTAACCTCCAGTCCCCTAATCATCTTTGTTGCTCTGAACTCAACTACTGCCAAGGAGGCTATATATGAACCAAATTATTTTTGTTGTTAGCATTTCAAATTTGACTGAAAATCTATACAATTGAAGGCTACACATGGAAAACATTATAGCCTCATTTGAGGCTGCTGTCCAACAAGAAGTAGATTTAATAATAATAATAATAATTTAATATTTATAAAACCGCACCCTCTCCCCACGGGGACTCGGGGCGGTGCACAGGCAGAATAAAAACAATACATACATACAAAACAATTCTAAAAACAAATTAAACAAACCTGCGCTAAAATTTCCCCTTTTAAAACTAAACAATACTGATTCCATCTTTCCTATCCATCCACTGTAACTCTTGATCTATTTCAAATTGATCATATGCTAATAAATTGTAGAGCAAAGAGCAAACATTCAGGTGTTGTAGGAAAAAGGCCAAAACACACAGACGAGCTCTTCAAAGCAGTAAAGTTTATTGTGCACAGTTTCAGATATGGGCCATAGCCCAACAAAATGTCTGAACCCCCACATGTTGACAAGGATTGTCCCTTATACCCTCGGTGACGTAGACATTCCCGTTTTCCTACATCTGCCCAAATATGGAGGTGGGGGACTCGAAAACCTACCAGTTGACACAGTTTGCTTAGGTCGACAAGATATATGCATTCAGAGGCTATTTGTGGCTAGCAAGGAGATAAATGGGGAAGTTGCTGGGAAACGATCGTGGGAGCAACCCAGCAAACAGGATGCTGTCTGGGGCAGGACCTTTTTGCAACTTCAGCAGTATATTGAGCAGAGCTTGCAATCTTTACTTCTTGACCAAAGTGTACTTGACCAATGTTTCAGGCCTAGGCCTGCTACCTCACAGGTATCCTGGATTAGTTTCCATAAATGCAGAAGAATTTTCTTCTGTCCAAAGGAACCATTCATCTGATTTGTTTTGCCAGGGGGGGGGGGGGAGGGAATACTACCAACCTGCCTTCAGTTGAGGACCTGTATACTGAATGAGTCAAAAAAAGGGCTGTGAAAATATTTACAGACCCCTCGCATCCTGGATATAAATTGTTTCAACTCCTACCCACAAAATGATGCTATAGAGCCCTGCACATCAGAACAACTAAACACAAGGACAATTTTTTTTTCTGAATGCCATCACTCTGCTAAACAAATAACTCCCTCAACACTGTCAAATAATTTACTAAAACTGTATTGCTATTCTTCTTCTCTTATTTCCTAGTATCTATCTCTCCCCACATGACTATAGTCAATAGTCTGTATTACTATTAATCTTCTCATCGTTCCTGTATCACCCATCTCCTCCCACTTATGACTGTATGGCTGTAACTTTGTTGCTTGTATCCTTATGATTTATATTGATTGTTCCCTAGTATGATTTGATTGCTTATTTGTACCCAATGACTATCATTTAACTGTTGTACCTTATGATTCGTGACAAATGTATCTTTTTATGTACACTGAGAGCATCTGCACCAAAGGCATATTCCTTGTGTGTCCAATCACACTTGGCCAATAAAGAATTCTATTCTATTCTATTCTATTCTATTCTATTCTATTCTATTCTATTCTATTCTGAGAATATATTATCTTCAGCATAGTTAACCATATGTTTGACTGAACAAGAAAACAGTTTGTTTCAAAGTTTTTTCTTTCTTTGAAAAGATAAATCTGATACCTAGATCAAAACCAAGGCTAAACTGACAAGTACTGGAAGGCCCTCCCAGAAATATTTAAGAATGATTCAAAAAATTAATTCAAGCTTACCTAAAAACACCATAGTATTATTACGATTAGCCATCCTCTGATTTCCTGAATTATCATTTAAAAATAAGTCAATCCTTACAATGCACCTTGATTTACTATATTACAGAATTGGCCCAGAAAGTTACAGCGCCCTGAGTCCCGCAAGGGAGATAGGGCGGTATATAAATTTAAATAAACATAAACGTAAACATAGTGAGTTGTTACTGAAAGATCAAAGAAAAAAAATGTGGTCGCATCCCCCCATTAATTAATTTGACATCATTTCATCACCCAAATAAACCCTCCCGCTTAAAATGCAGTGAAATTGGGGGTCAAACCATCTGCATGCTGCTTCCTGCAAAAGATCCCTCCTTCTTTCTTACAATAATTAGCATTTAAACCAGAACAAGACACATATTCAAAGATTTAGCGGGGTGGCAGTCAGTGCAAGAGTAAAAAGAAAGGGAAACAAGTGGAGGAGGATGACAATTATCATTAAGGGTAAAATTGTCAGAGCAGAAAAGTCAGTGTCATTTGTGTCTCCAGACTTAGCGTTCTGTAACAGGAAAAAATCCTGATTTTGGTTGACAAGCCACCTAAGGTTTAAAGAAGAAAAGGTTCTAACGCTGAACTAAGTAACAGGAAAATTAGAACGATTTTCCCTCCCGCCCCCTCCAAAAACCTGGACAAAGTCAGTTGGAATGCAGTGTAGCGTAGCAATCAAGGATGAGGTTCCAAACTCAGCTTTGAACATTTATTTGCTGGTTTCGCACCGCTTTCTCTTGGCCCAATGCACCTGAAAAGATTGCTTTTGGGGAGACAAAAGGGAAACCTCTGTGTAATAGATAGACATATTTTCATGTGATTGTCCTTGCATTTCATTTCAGCACCATCCATGTCTAGGAAGCTGGCACCCACCTCTCGCCTAGAAATTGAAACGTTTTAGGAAATATTAAAGGGCGGAATATTTCCCTCTAAAAGGGAGGAAGAAACGCATCCCCTCACACCTTTGTCAATGGGCCATTAAGGCCTGAGCCAGTCTATTCTACATAAAAAACGATCTACAGGCAGAGCCATATTAGGAATCCCAAAGCCCTTTCATTGCATCACCACCCAGCAAGGCTCAACCAAACTTGGACTCAAAGCACAGCCTACAGAGTTGCCTCTGCATGGCCCCATGGTAGCGTGATAGCCATTCAGAGTGCATTTCTTGCCCAGGAGTGTACGCCTCTCGCCTGCTGCTTCTCGCCGATCTAACAGTTGGAGCCTTCAGTTGCCCTCTGGAGGCAAGCTGTTCTACTGATTAATTGTTCTCACTGTCAGGAAATTTCTCCTTAGTTCCAGGTTGCTTCTCTCCTTGATTAGTTTCCACCCATTGCTTCTTGTTCTGCCCTCAGGTGCCTTGGAGAATAGTTTGACTCCCTCTTCTTTGTGGCACCCTCTGAGATATCGGAACACTGCTATCATGTCTCCCCTGGTCCTTCTCTTCATCAAACTAGACATACCCAGCTCCTGCAACCGTTCTTCATATGTTTTAGCCTCCAGTACCCTAATCATCTTTGTTGCTCTTCTCTGCACTCTTTCTAAAGTCTCCACTTTTTTTTTTTTTACATCGTGGCAACTAAAACTGGATGCAATATTCTAACTGTGTCCTTACCAAGGCATTATAAAGTCGTATTAAATCCTCAGCTTCTTCCAAAATTAAACAAACACACACCGCACCACACAACCCAATCAAACAACATGGACTTGTTGATTTATCCAGACTTAATGCTACTGTATGGGTCTTTCTGTACCAATACAATACAATACAATACAATACAATACAATACAATACAATACAATACAATACAATACAATACAATACAATACAATACAATACAATACAATACAATACAATAGCAGAGTTGGAAGGGACCTTGTAGGTCTTCTAGTCCAACCCCCTTCGTGGGCAGGAACCTTATACCATTTCAGACAAATGGCTATCTAACATCTTTTTAAAGACTTCCAGGGTTGGGGCATTTACAACTTCTGGAGGCAAGTTGTTCCAGAGGTTAATTGTTCTGTCAGGAAATTTTGCCTCAGTTCTAAGTTGCTTCTCTCCTTGAGTAGTTTCCACCCATTGCTTCTTGTCCTGCCCCCAGGTGCCTTGGAGAATAGTTTGACTCCCTCTTCTTTGTGGCACCCTCTGAGATATCGGAACACTGCTATCATGTCTCCCCTGGTCCTTCTCTTCATCAAACTAGGCATACCCAGCTCCTGCAACCGTTCTTCATATGTTTTAGTCTCCAGTCCCCTAATATACACCAACAGTGTATATTCTTACTTTTTATATCAATCCATTGTGAGCTGCATCTATTTTAGATTCTCTGACTGAGGCTGCATTCACTATTAAATAATACGGGGGCGACAATGCTCTTTTATCTTCAAAACGGAGTAATTGAGAATTGGATAACCTGCAGTTTGAGGTCCTCGTTGCAATTTAGATGTACAATTAGATAAACGGTACCTGAAACCAGGAACTAACTTGCGCAGATGGAATTCTTTTTTTTCTCCTCCACTCCTCTTATTGCCTAAGGTAGAACAACGTATCCTCAAGAGCAGAAGTGATTAAATAGCAGAATATCCTTCAAGCATGACTTTTAAGGCTATTTATAGCATAGTTCTACTTTCAAGCAAAATGGGTTTTCCAAGCTATATATCCAGTTTATAGGGGGGAAGGGGTTCTCCAGTTCTCTTGCTTTTTTATGGGAAGCCAAATGGTGTTGTTGTAATTTGCCTTGGAGCATTAAGTATGCCATGATTACTCTATTTGTGAAATGTATAAACTGATCCGAGCGTCAAACAGGCAATCACCAGCAGTATTTGTCCCCATTTATGTTAATCACTAATGGATTCAACACCCTTTTATTCCAGTACAAAAGAGGACCCTGCGCATCTCCGTGTCTATACTTAAATCCCCCAAAGATTCAGTTGTTAGTCAACAGATGGTGCATTTATACATTGTCTAGACCCAAAGTCCACAAGATTTAGTGTTTCAGTCAAATTGCCTTAGAGCTGAACCAAGTGTAAAATCATGCCAACACAATTTGGGAAGAGCTCAATGTTTTAGCATCACTTAGGGATAGCCGAGAAATTCACTCCATCTGAATTTCAGCAGATTTATGCTCTTCGCATCTCCGGGTAAACGTAGACAAGAATTCAGGCACATCAGAATCTATAACACCCCCACCCCCAAAACAACAACAACAACAACAACAACAACAACAACTGTAATGTAAGTTCTCAATGCAAAATGTCGTATTTGGTTTAAAAAAAAGTATTTTTTCTAAGGACTTAAAATGTTCATGCTAGAGGAAATGTATACCAAATTTTGCAGGTTGAGAAACCTACTTATTCAGTCAAGCACTGAGGCTTCCTACAAAATTGCATATATTTGAAAATTGGTGACAAATGTGGAAGTAAAGTCAAAAGAAAAGATTTATTTATCCCTGCTTAGCAACTGGCCATTAAGGATTCAATTCTGGAACCTAACAAGTAAAGACCATGAGGTAAAGACCATGGTGGCACAGGGGTTAGAGTGCAATCCTGCAGGCTACTTGTTTCAAAGCAGAAGAGCCAGCACTGTCCGAAGACATCTCCATGGTCATGTGACCGGCATGAGTAAACGCCAAAGGTGCATGGAACACTGTTCCCTTCCCACCAAAGGTGGTTCCTATTTTGTTAATTGCATTTTTTACATGCTTTCGAACTGCTAGGTTGGTAGAAGCTGGGGCAAGCAACGGGCGCTCACTCCATTATGCGGCACTGGGGATTCGAACCGCCAAACTGCCAACCTTTCCGATCAACAAGCTCAGAGTCTTAGCCACTGAGCCACCACATCCCTTAACCATAGACATGCAGTCACAAATGTTAATTGGACATAGCAAGTAAAGAATTAAACGGTCACTGTTTTCCATTAACTGGAATATTTATGTGATAATTAAGGCTAGTTCGTGGAAAATAAACACAACAATTATAGCAAATCACTTTTTTTAAAACATACAGAATAAGCTCTTTTAGGGGGGGGGGAAACAAAGGTCAACTCTTGAAAGTAATAAATAAGCATCTCAATAGCAGCTGTGAAATCAAGTGTAGAGAGGTCTGGAAAGGTTCACACAGTGGGTGCCAGGTTGCCTTTTGACCTATTAACCACCAGAACTGCTTGTGCAAGTTTAGCCACCTTGGGAGTTCAAACAGGAACTGCAAGGCAATTCCTGTTTCAATTTGCATAAATAAAATATAGGCTGTATTCGATTGAGAAAAACAAAAACAAACTTCCTTTGTTGCATCCTATCAAATCTGAATCAAACGAAATCAGTTTATCGAAGCCCTAAGGCCAGATCCAAGAAAACATCAACCAGCAGAGCCATGTCATGCATCTATGTCTATCTATCTAACAAGGGACGTGGTGGCTCAGTGGGTAAGATGCTGAGCTGGTCGGTCAGAAAGATCGGCAGGTCGGCGGTTCAAATCCCTAGCGCCGCGTTAACGGAGTGAGCTCCCGTGACTTGTCCCAGCTTCTGTCAACCTAGCAGTTCGAAAGCATTTCAAAATGCAAGTAGAAAAATAGGGACCACCTTTGGTGGGAAGGTAAAGAGCCTTTTGCATTTAGTCATGCCAGCCAAATGACCACGGAGACATCTTTGGATAGTGCTGGCTCTTCAGCTTTGAAACAGAGATGAGTACCACACCCTGGAGTTGGGAACAACTAGCACATATGTGCGAGGGGAACCTTTATCTTTACCTTTAGCTATGGTTAAGTGAATTTTATTTTACAAGGGTTTTCTCTATTGGTCCAATCAAGACGTTGTACCCTTATTTAGTCATGCCAGCCTAGCAAATCGAAAGCATGTCAAAATGCAAGTAGAAAAACAGGGACCACCTTTGATGGGAAGGTAACAGCATTCCATGCACCTTTGGCATTTATTCATGATGCCACATGACCACCGAGATGACTTCGGATAGTGCTGGCTCTTTGGCTTTGAAAAGGAGATGGGCACTGCCCCCTAGAGTCAGGAATGACTAGCACATATGTGTGAGGGGAACTTTTATCCTTATAGATCTAATAGAAAAAAACAATAGGCATAATAAGACCTAAAAATAATGAAGAACATAGAATAAAATGAAATTGGTGTTATAAAAAGTAACGAATAAATGAGGATCCAAACATAATTAAGGGTGCAACATATTGTACAGATGGTAGCACAAAACTGGGCAACTTGGAAGGATATTTTGAGTCTTTCCCTGAAAGAAGTAACAGTAAGATGAAATCACACTTCCTGCTTGGAGATTTCATCAAGATCGGATAAATCAAGATCTGTCTAGAGTCCTTTATATAGCGAGCAACATACAATACTAGCATATGGCTTAGACTTTCTATCAAGTCATCAGCAGATGGACAGAACTGGAGAGACACATAGGACTGCCCTTAAAATGTCCAAAAAAGACCTCTGAAAGCAAACCCCTAGCTTGGCTAATGGGAAAACCTTTTGGAATCATGATGAATATGAGTAAGAAGCTCAAGCAAAGGGTGTTTTTTGGAAGAATTTGGTAAATTAAGGGGTTGGATATCTTGCTTAGTTTTTGGTGGATATCAATCTCCAAAATTTGTTGTAACATTATCAAAACTTAGCAATATTCCAATTTCTGAGAGGCTGCCACCAAGAAAAGGAGGGTCAGCTTAGTATCCAAAGCAGCTAAATTCAGAATGAGAAGAAACACATGGAAGCTAATCAAGGAGAGGCCCAACCTAGAAGTAAGGAGAAATTTCTTGAGAGTTAGAGCAGTTAACCAGTGGAATGGCTTGCCTCCAGGCATTGTGGGTGCTTCATCACTGCAAGGTTTTAGGAAGAGTTTGGATCACCATTTGTATGAAATCAAGCTAATCCCCCAATAAAATTTTCCATGTATTTTACAAGGGAATATAGATAAGGCATGCGCGAAAAGTCAGCACACTCCTAAGCATGCCCACGCGCTACAAATCCATTGGCAATGTTCCTTTTGCTCTGCAAATTCACAGAGACCTAACCCTAACTTTAAGTGGGTTTTTCCAACAATGGGATTTTCCCATTATCCTATGTATTTTACCCAGAACTGTAGATAAGGCATCCTCCTAAGCATACCTGTACACTACAAATACATTGGTGGTGTCCATTTTGCTCTCTGAATTCATGGAGAGCAAAGTGGGCTTTTCCCACAGTGGGATTTTCCAATCTGTATTACCAGGAAACGTAGATAAGGTGCTTGAGCAGGGCGTTGCAGTGGAAAATTTCCAAGGTCCCTTCCAACTCTATTATTCTGTCCAATAGTTTATTAGTTTGAATTGGAAAAAAAGTATCTGCTTTTGTCATTATTGTACAGGAGATTCTGAGAGGCAACTATCAAATATCTAATCGAACTGAATTTGAGATGATTTGCCTACCTCTATGGCAAAATAACTAGCTATGGAGAACAAAGACATCATTTTTTGGAAGGCAACGGCATAATCTTCCAATCCAATTTGTGGACTCAGGTTGGCAATTTGGAGAAACAGAAATGGGCCCTTAGCTCTTTTTATTTTATTTTTTTACCTTGGAGTTGCTTTCAGATGCCAAGCTAAAACTATAGCTAATTTTGGAACATGTCACCAGAGTACATCTATTTTATGCTTGACCTTTTCAGCTCCCTTGTTCCTCTTTCTTACTCAACTTCATAGTTCAGAGGAGTAAAATGAAACAGAAAAAAAAAATGTCTTCGCCGAGGCACAGCGATGGGGTCTCAGATCTTTTGTCTTTCTCATTCCAAAATCTGGAAGAGATTTAATGGTGTGGCAGGAAAGAAAATGCATGCGATATCAAACTTGTTAGCACAGCACGGGTCTTATGCAGCCTTCCAAAATACAGCTTTTCAGAAACGGCCACCTATTTTCTCCAGCACTATCAAACATCTACCAATTTGCTGGTTTTAATCTCACCGTAATTGTGTTTTGTTCCATGCAAAAAGTATCGCAATACATTCTTTCGGATTGCTTGGTTTCCCAGGCTAATTTTGTAGGGTGCGTTAAACAGTCAATTCAGTTGTAACCCAGGCAGTATCACCCAAGTAGATTATATAACAATAGATGTAGTTACCGTATTTTTGGCATATAAGATGTACCGTGGTTTTGAAGAGGCAAATTACCTCCCCAAAACAGGCATGAATAGCCTTTAAGAGGCATGTAGAGTGTTCCTGGGGGCTGGGGGCCCCAAAACGAGCAAAAAATCGGCCTATTTCTTGCTCATTTCTGCCCTCCCCAGCCTCCAGGAGCACTCTGCAAGGTTTCTAAAGGCTATCGATGGCCATCTTGGTGAAGGGGCTGGGGTTTCAGTAGGCCAAAAATACTGTATTCAGTGTATAAGACGCATCCAGATTTTCAGCCTCTTTTTTGAAGAGAAAAGGGTGCGTCTTATACTCTGAAAAATACGGTAGTTTCGTAACTCCTATTACAGCTTGCATTGCTTTGCAAAGTCATGGTTTGCTGACAAATTGTAACAGAAGTCGAGAATGTCCCTTGCCTTGCAAAAGCCCTCTTTTTACTCCTGGGGATCCAACTTAACCCCAAGGCTCACACCAGGGGTATCAAACTCAATTTTACTGAGGACCACATCAGAGGTTTTTTGACCTTGGGGGTGGGATGACCAGGGTGGGTGTGGCCAGCTTGATGCCACTCATGTCAGGGGCGCCTGTGGTAGCCCTAGTGCTCTGCCAGTGAAAATGGGCTCTCAAACTCCACTTTTGACTGGGACAGCCACTTGTAACCCTCTGGCGATGAAAACAGAGCTCAACAGGGCCACACGTGGCCTTTGTGAGCTCCATTTTTAGCTGGGGCGGCCTCCTGCAACCCTCTGCCAGTAAAAGCACGGCCTGCCGAAGCTCTGTTTTCATTGGGAGACGCACAGCAGGCTGGTCCTGTTTCCAAGGTGGACCCGCGAGCCAGATCTAAGCACACCATGGGTCAGATCTGGCCCACACACCATGAGTTTGACACCCATGACTTACGCCAATTCAACCCCATTAATGCACTAATTAAACCAGTCGTGGTGATGCATTGGTTAGAATGCCATATTGCAGGCTAATTCTATTGACTGTCAGCAGCTCATTTCTGACCGGCTGAAGGTTGAGCCTTCCATCCTTCTAAGGTGGGTAAAATAAGGACCCAGATTGTTGGGGGCAATAGGCTGACTCTGTAAATTGCTTAGAGAGGGCTGTCAAGCACTAGGAAGTGATATACGTCTAATTGCTACTGCTATTTGTCCCAGATATAAGATCTCTGGATTGGTATATCAGAAACTGAATTTCCCTCTCCTATGCCTGCTCTTTCCCATTTATTTATTAAACACATTTAAATGGCTGCCCAGTTCACACGCAGGGATTCCAGACAGCTTATAACATTAAAATTGCATATCAACCTTTCCCATGAGGAAGAGAATGGAATATTGTCGTAGCAACATCTCGGCAGTGCTGTCTAGAGTTGTAAGATGCACCAGCAATCAACACTCAAGAGTTGTGACAAATCTGTTGTATGACAGAGAACAGTATTTTAAATTTTAGCTTACAGCAAATTCCACTCACTTGCAATGAGAATTCTATTCGTACAGTTTTTCAGAATTTAAGTTGGTTAAGCAGTCTTATCTGGGTGCCATTGGTTAAGCTGCTGCTGATAGTCAAAATAACATATATTTAGCTTTTCGGTGTCATTGGTAGAGGTTAGTAGATGTAGTGTAGTGTAGATGTAGCGTAGTGTAGATGTAGTGGCTAGAACAAATGGTTTTTTTCCCCAGTGGCAATCAGGATGATCAACATTAGAATCAACCAGCATTCATTCTCAGCTCTGCCCATATCTGGATACCTATTTACTTTTCAACCAGAATTGATTCAATGTTCTTCTTTTATAAAAAAAAAGGTTGCTCCTACAATTGTTGCATCGTATACTACTCTATTCATGAGCAAATCGTATCACCAATTCATTACCCACAAATTATTCCAGGCACTGATAATATTATATCAGGATATCAAGTCTAGAAACATTAATCACTTTTAACTATGTAGACCAGAGGTATCAAACTCAAGGCCCAGGGGCCAGATCCTGCCCACGGGGTGCTTAGATCTGACCCATGAAGCTTCCCTAGAAACAGCAAAGGATAGGCCCATGGTACCTCTGCCAAAGACCATTGCAGCTGAAAATGGAGCTCATGGGGGCTGTGTGTGTCCCTCCTGGGCTCCATTTTCACTGGCAGAGGGTTGCAAGAAGTTGTCGCAGCTGGAAATGGAGCTCGGGAGCCCATTTTCACTGGCAGAGCACTCGGGCCACCAAAGGCACCCCCGACACAAGTGACATCAGCTGGCCATGCCCACTCTGGCCATGCCACTCCAGTCCCCTGAGGTCAAACACAACCCAGATTCAGCCCTCAATGAAATTGAGTTTGACAACCCTTGGTGTAGACAAACAACACTCTTTCACCTTTAAATTTCCGTAGCTGCCATCTTGGCCATCCTGACGCCCCCCCCCCCCTCCACAAATGAAACCATCATGCTAATCCATAATAGGATTTGTGCTTGTTTGGAGCTGGCTTGTTGTGTGAACATTGCAATTTGTGGACTAGCTTTCCTATTTCGTGTGAGCTGAGAACATTTTGTGATTTTGGCACAATATATTGTTTCTGTTTTCCTATCCCTCCCCCTCCCCCCCCATCTTACAAAGAGTTTCTTTTGCTCCTGTCAGAGAATAAACAAAGTCCTGAATCCATTTCCTTTTCCATCATCCAAATACTCCTAGCTACTGGCACCTGTCTAATTTATCAAGAGAATCTGTGTACAAACAACTAAAGGGCAGAAGCTTGAGTAGGCCCAAGTGTAGTTGCCACGGAAACAATTCTCCATCATTGTTCCTTCACAGAACAAATGCCATTCGGGCAACGAGGCCAGAAATGCCTCAAATCTTCACTAAAAATGTGAGAAAAACTAAATAGAAGCATGCAGATCGGTAATCAGTGCTGTTATGCACTAAAACTTGATTTCTTCAATCCCTTGTTCCAACCTTGAGCCCAAAACAGGATACTGAGGGTCATTTGTGGGGTTGCTAAAAAGTGTAACATTGCACGGAAATCTGAATTTCCTGGAATTCCATTTCCATTCATTAGGTTCGGCACCTTGAATGCAAACAAAACAAAAAAAACCCCATGGATGCTTTGAGTTTTAATACTGAATTAACTCCCATTCGTGTTTGATGAGGCAAAAGTCTCCATAGCATATTTTACACAATGAAATATATAAAACATGACTTGAACAAGAATCTATAGGCTAACTCAGGGGTGTCGAACTGGATTTTTTTGTGGGGCAGATCAGCATTGTCGTTCTCCATGGGCTGCCCATCCAGGAGGATGGGGAGGAGATGGGACAGATGACCTCTCCACACTTTTCTCGCCAAAATGGAGTGTAAGAGGGTATGTGGCCCCTGCACGGCCCCCTATGGCCCATTTTGGCTAGCAAAATGCTGCAGGAGGCCATCCAGGCCAAAAGCAGGCTGTGGGTGGCCCTCCACACATTCCATTTTGGCTGCCAGAGGCACCGTGGGCCAGATTCGGCCCACGGGCCTTGAGTTTGACACCCCTGGGCTAACTGAAAGGTAAAATCTTTCCTGGAATGAAGTTTCAAATTATTTTGGAGGCCTGCTATATTAAATGACCTTATAAAATGTAATGACTTAACAAAAGGTTCTTGAGAGCATCCCAGAATTACTGCTTTAATGATCACCACCCTGAAAAAAACAACAGCAACACATGCCTCTAAATGCATTAACACTAACGTCATATATTTTAGTAGACTAGCTAACTATGCGCTCTTCCCATGTTGCTTTAGCTCTGGGATTCCACATTTCATTATAAATGCTTTAGGTGTCTTCGCTAAGCCATTTATAAGCCAATGGCTAATCTACTAAGCATAGTAAATGCATTTGGGGTGGGGGAGTACATGACATAACTTCTGTAGGAGCTATTACACTCGTCCTAATAAGTCTCTTCTGATGAGGCCGAAGCAAAGACTCCGATGTGATTAAGATTCAAATAAGATGGGGAACGAGAGCAACTAAACCAAGCAAGGCATCTAGGTTACAGGTGTAGCTGTGAAAGGTTCAACCGATAACCCTACTTTACAGACACTTTACATAACCCTACTTTTGCTTCCTGCCTAGGCAGGGAGTTGGACTAGATGACCTCCAAGGTACCTTCCAACTCTGCTATTCTATATGTATTGTATTGTATTGTATTGTATTGTATTGTATTGTATTGTATTGTATTGTATTGTATTGTATTGTATTGTATTGTATTGTATTTATCTATCCTATCCTATCTATCTATCTATCTATCTATCTATCTATCTATCTATCTATCTATCTATCTATCTATCTCTATCCATCCATCCATCCATCCATCCAATCATCCATCCATCCATCTATCATCTATCTTAATTAATCAGTGGAACAGCTTGCCTCCAGAAGTTGTGAATGCCCCAACACTGGAAGTCTTCAAGAAGATGCTGGATAGCCATTTGTCTGAAATGGTGTAGGGTTTCCTTCCTAGGCATGGAGTTGGACTAGATGACCTCCAAGGTCCCTTCCAACTTTACTATTGTATTGTAAGATTAGACCGAGGTTTTACTTTGATTACATAAAGAACAGAGGTCATATTCTGCCAAGTTCAGACCAGTTTGCCTTAACCAGTAGTGGAAATTGCGGATGTGCCTGCCAAACCATTTAGGCCCTTTTTTTGGCCAAAGGGCATGTGCAGACGGCTGAGCTGGACATTCAACAAACAAACATTCATCCATTCAAAGTAGAACTTGAGTGTGACATGGGGGGAAATGTCCAAGAGGAACAAACCTACTTTAACCAGGGATCGTATATAGAATTCTTTAGTTATTTCCTAGGCTTATAGCCAGAGTCATAGATCTTTACAAACAAAATAAGGAACTACATCAAATTGTCTTCCAATCTATCAGTTGCTATGATAGTAATCTAATTTTTGATCCAATAAATCAGCACGGCCTAGAGGTAGAGCTCTTGCCTCACAAGCAGGAAGTTGTGAGTTCGATCCTAGGTAGAGGCACATGTAGGGTCTCCTGCTTGGGCAGGGGGTTGGACTAGATGACCTGCAAGATCCCTTCCAACTCTGTTAATCTGTTAAATATTTTCTATTTCTTTTTTCCTTTTTTTTTAAAGAAGCATGCCCTGGGGTAATCATAATACTTTTATTTCTAATTAATACACCTTCCAGAATTTTTTTTTTTTGCTTAGTTTTTGGCTTGATCTTTTTAATATATATATATATATATATTAATGATAAAATATAGGAAAAAATAATCCAGACCTTTCCAGAATTGAATAGTGATTTTCAAATCTGCTTTAACTGACACACTGTATTTTATGATTATTATTTTTTTACTGGTGCTCACTGACATTTTTATGATCCTCTTTATTTTTTATTGATTGTTGATCGATAGTTAGCTATTAATAGTTATTGTCTTTTAAATGTTTTACTGCTGCAAAGTTGCTCTGAGAGCACTTAACAAATAGCAGGTAGATACTGTTTATAAATAAATAATATAAAGAGTATGATTATGAACAAGCCACATTTTCTTTTTTCCCAAACATCTTACTCTGTTAAAAGTTGTATGAACATTTTCATCTAGAAAAAATAATTCAGCAGAAATCCACTCCCTCTTAGGATAACAGATAAACTGTTTTTCTACAGTCTAAACTTAGGTAAAGGTTCCCCTTGCACTTATGTATTCCTGACTGTAGGGGGTGGTGCTCATCTCTGTTTCAAAGCTGAAGAGCCAACAGTGTCCAAAGATGTCTCCGTGGTCATGTGGCCGGCATGACTAGACACCGAAGGTACATGGAACACTGTTGTCTTCCCACCAAAGTGGCCCCTATTTTTCTACTTGCATTTTTTACATGCTTTCAAACTGCTAGTTTGGCAGAAGCTGGGACAAGTAATGGGAGCTCACTCCATTACGCAGCGCTAGGGATTCGAACTGCTGACCTGCTGACCTTTCTGATCGACAAGCTCAGCATCTTAGCCACTGAGCCAACCCTTGTGTTAGGTTTCCGTAAATTAAGTTATTTAATTATTGGCCTCGATAACAGGAATATCTTTTCCCTCTTTATAGGGTTATTCGTTCATTTATTTCTTTATTTTAGTGAATAATGGAGCAGTTTCAAATGGGAAAAGAGGTAGTCTGAAAAAGTCAGAATTCAATGAGCCGACGTTGAAAAGAAATCACATTTCTTTTTTTCACTCAATGCTTTGGGCTAGTCTTAATCAATGAGGGATACAACACATTTCATTTTCACCCACTATATTTGGAGCCATAGATAAGTGTCTCAAACGATTTGCTAAAGTGGTCTGAAAACACATTTGTGTGTGTCTCTCTCTCTCTTTGTCCCCCATAACCATTTGTTTCTGCAGTTAAGCTTATGTGCATGGAAGAACCAGGACTTAATTATAATTTGGATAGAAACCTACTCTGTTATTTTGCATTTACACAGAGAGCTTCTGAGCCAAAGACAATTTCATTGGGTGTCCAATGACACCTGACCAAATAAAATGTTCCTTTCCTTTCCTTTCCTTTGACTAAATGTCACACTCATCCTCCTTTTTTGTTGTTGACAGAACCAGCATAGGATTTGGGAAATTATTCCCTGTTCAAAGAGGGTTTTATTTAAATCTCCTTCAGTGTCACTTCATGCAATTTATCATAGTAGTCCCTTTAATAAATCCTTCATTAGATTGGGGGTATGTATTCTGATAAATACTTTGTACAGACATTCCTGTAACACAACTTTTCCTGAAGTGAATCTTAATCATAATAAAGGTAATTATAGCCATTAGAGCTGTCGAGTTACCCTCCTAAATTAGACCTTCCTGGATCTCATTTGGGGGACATTCTCCTGAAGGAAACCTTTAATCAAATAAAGATATTGATGGATGGGCAATTCTAGACAAGGAATCGGCGCTTACGTGGGAAGGTTTCATCATACGGGAACTTAAATGCAAGATTAATTTGTCAAGGGGGAAAAAAATCATTTTGAACACCTATTCGGGTAAAAGGTAAAGGTTCCCCTGCACATGAGTGCCAGTCGTTCCTGACTCTAGGGGGCAGTGCTCATCTCCATTTCAAAGCCGAAGAGCCAGCACTGTCCGAAGATGTCTCCGTGGTCATGTGGCCAGCATGACTAAACACCGAAGGTGCACAGAACACTGTTACCTTCCCACCAAAGGTGGTTCCTATTTTTCTACTTGCATTTTTAATGTGCTAGGTTAGCAGAAGCTGGGATAAGTAACGGGAGCTCATTCCGTTACATGGTGCTAGGGATTCGAACTTATAAACTGCTGACCTTCTGATCGGCAATCTCAGCATCTTAGCCAGTGAGCCACTTTACCTATTAAGGTACAACCTGCTAAACATTGCTAGTGTTTTCTTATTCCTATTTCTATGGTCCCAAGCAAATGGGTTGAAAGTGACAACTGCACAATAGAATTTAATATCGCACAAATGACATTCTCCTACTTTTATTTAGATGAGCAGTCCTGCTGGCCTTTTCCTTTTAGCAACAGAAGGTATTTCCGTCATAACTTCAGTCTATGAATATGTGAATCAATATAAATCTATTTTATTTAATAGCCTCTGCTAGTAATCAGGACCATTTTTAACAGATTTATTTTGAACAGATTGATCTGCATCTATATGTCATCTCCAGTTTTCTCCACCACACTGACATTTTTATATAACTTTCACTAATAGGCATGGTTTTTTAGCATAAATCTCCCGGACATTATTTTGTAAAGCAAAAGGCTAAAGTTAACTCAAAATATTTCACATGTAACTACCCCCAACCTAAGCGTGGTCTTTTTGCATTAATTTTCAAAATATACATTATGCTGGGGATGAATCTCTGCCAATCTAATATATTTATATGGTTGCTGATGTTACCATTCCATGTACTATTTTGCATACTGATACATAGATTTTGTTCAACCGCAAGATTTCCAAGGATCTTTTGGTCCCATCTTTCTTCTAATCCTGCCTTTATTTCAGCTCCTTGTTTGGGGAAGGGACCTGTGGCCAGACATATAGATTATGAATTCAGAAGTAAATGTACATGCATAGGCTGAAAAGGGTGCGCAAAACAAGCCTCAAAGTGCAGCTTTGCAGATGATCTGGGCTTGGATTAAACACCAACCTAGATTTAGTTTCAGAATGACAACTAAATTCAGCTTTATGATACTAAATTGGGGAAATAGCATTCCATGCTCCAAATAAGGCAGATATAAATTGGAGCATCAGGATCATCTAGACTAATGATGATCTGTAGTGAGAAAAATAATACTTCTTGCAACAATTTTAAGGATTTCCCAAATATAAAAGTACTCACAATTCAGGAAGAATTACAATCTCGGTTTTCTTTTCCTTTCCTTCCTCCTCTTCCTCTTTTCTTCTTTCTCCTTTCCTTTCCTTTCCTTACCTTACCTTACCTTTCCTTTCCTTTCCTTCCCTTCCCTTCCTTTCCTTCTCCTTCCCTTCTTTTCCTTCTCCTTCCCTTCCTTTCCTTTCCCTTCCCTTCCCTTCTCTTCCTTTCCTTTCCTTCCCCTTCTTTTCCCTTCCCTTCCCTTCCCTTCTCTTTCTTTCCTTTCCTTTCACTTCTCTTCCTTTCCTTTCTTTTCCTTCCCTTCCCTTCCCCTTCTCCTTCCCTCTTTCTGTCAGGCCTGGGAGATATGTAGTCAAAACAACCTTCCTTTCTCAGAGAGTCAAGGACATCTTGCCCTGCACCTGGAGTGATGTGACTGGGAGGCTTCTCCAGTTGGGATGGTGCCTGACTGGACCTTGTGATGGACATGTGGGTGCTGGGCAGGGATTTGAACTTTCACTTCGGTGGGGAAAACCTAGAAGCTTTCAGATTCGGGTTTTCCCAGTAGGACATCTCTAATAAAATGGAACTTTGAGGAAACTCAAGAACTTGGAGTCTTCTTTGCTTGGGGATGTTACTTGGAACTCTGACACGCTTCTTCTTTCCTTCCTTCTTTCTTTCCTTCTTTCCTCCCTTCCTTCATGCAGGAGAAGACTTGTGTCTGAATTTGACTTCAAGAATAATCTTCATGATTATGTATTTAGAGAGACTCCATTAATCTCCTGGATGTGGAATGCAGTTTTCAATCTCTGTTCCTGCTTAATAATAAATATTTAATACGTAGCTTGAAGCTCCTTGGGAAAGAGCCTACTCTTGGCCCAGTCTCTACAACGTTGGTACGAAGCACCTATTAACAGAACAAAAGCCCCGAGGCTCATCTGTTCTTTTCTCTGTGCACATACACTGCACATACCCCATGCAGGGAGTTATCGGCTGAGAGGTGGGTCTTAATGGGATGCACATCATTATTTCTAAAACGGCAGCCCGAAGTCTTGCAGAAGAAAGAAGTAAGAGATAGGAAGCATAGTAAGAGAATATCTATCAAAAGGCTTTCGCGAGGTGTGTGTTTGGAAGACTTGTGGTTGAAACCTCTCCAGCTTTTTTTTAGAAGGTGTATGTATGTATGTATGTATGCATCTGTGTATGCATGTTCAGGTTTGGCCCATGTGGTGAAAGATGGTGTTAGTGGGTGATTTCAAGCAAAGGGAGCATTGCCAAGATTCTAAATTCCATCATGCCTTAAGCTTTAAATGTAGTTTTAAACTATAGGGCATTTATAAAGGTCAAGGTAAAGGTGCCCCTCGCACATATGTGCTAGTCATTCCCAACTCTAGGGGGCGATGCTCATCTCTGTTTCAAAGCCGAAGAGCCAGCGCTGTCTGAAGACGTTCTCCATGCTCATGTGGCCGGCATGACTAAATGCCAAAGGCACATGGAATGCTGTTACCTTCCCACCAAAGGTGCTTCCTATTTTTCTACTTTACATTTTTTACATGCTTTTGAACTGCTAGGTTGGCAGAAGCTGGGACAAGTTAATGGGAGCCCGCTCCGTTATGCAGGACTAGGGATTCAAACTGCTGAACTGCTGACAAGCTAAGCATCTTAGCCACTGAGCCATACCTGTCCCAATGTAGGGCCTCTATAAGTCCCTATAAAATATAGGCATCCCTATGCATCTATAGGGTGCGGTTTATACCTTTGGAGTAGCTCCAAGCTGTGGAATATTGAATGCGTTACTACATTTGAATGTTACGGTTGTATGGGGATAATGATACTGCTAGCAACTACTGTTTCTAAGAAGCATCATATTGCTTCCCTAATGTGGCTAGCAGACCCTCTCATGACGTTTGACGGAAAGGTTTTACTTATTTATTTCACACACACACACGCACCTCAACTGAGGTCTCACGCTGAGAAAGAGCATAGTTTCAAAGGAGCAAAGAGTCAGCCTCTCTATTTTATTTCTTCTTTCTAAAGTATCTTGTATAAACTTTGGCTTGTTGTCAGCTCAACACATATATTATAGAAAAGGCTACGGGAGTAATTCTGCATTTATTATCTTCTAATATAATTTCGTGGTGTTATGGAAAAGTAACCTGAATTCATGGGTGTACAATTTTTGATCCCATTTCCATCCAGGATCTAGGTCCTACTTTAAGAACATGAGAAGGTAGATTATTCTGCCAGATTAATTCTTCTTCTTCTTCTTCTTCTTCTTCTTCTTCTTCTTCTTCTTCTTCTTCTTCTTCTTCTTCTTCTTCTTCTTCTTCTTCTTCTTCTTCTTCTTCTCCTCCTCCTCCTCCTTCTCCTCCTCCTCCTCCTCCCCCTCCTCCTCCTCCTCCTCCTCCTCCTCCTCCCATAATGCCTTGTGGAGTAGAGTCTGGTCAACTGAATGGAGCTAGTAGAGTGTTTAATAGCCAGATGCCTTTCCTTTCAGGAGGTTTTTGTTCAGCGGATATATTCCCAGGGTGCCCAGAGAGAGAAATATCTGCCTCTACCTAGGATCGAACTCACAGCCTCCTGATTGTGAGGCGAGAGCTCCACTTCTAGGATATTGCAACACTCCTGCCATCTTAATATTTCTTACGTTTACAAAATATATGGTTTGCAGGATCCTAATGCCTGTTAAGAAGGCATTCAAAAAGGTAAGCAGATTGAAGGCATCATACTGCTATTGGAACAACATTCCAATTGTGACTGATATGCTTATAATCTTAACAGCCGCTTTATTTCGGTGGGGCTTAGAATGTCTCCAAAGCAACATGACATAACTGAAGATTTAGGATTCATTAGCTGTTGTTGTTGTTGTATCAAATATCAATAGATTTTGCTGTGGAAAGAACGCTTTGAGTTGGGATGCAAACATCTGATGAATTTCAGTGCGTGCTGTGTTCATTGCAAGTCTATTCTTGTTCCTATTGAAGAAGGAAGCAAGAGATTCTATCAACATTCTGACATTTAGCATCCTTTGGATTGTGCTCTATGATTTGGGTGAAATTAAATAACATCATGCCTCCCAGTTATCCTAATGACACACGTCTCATTTTGTCAATCTGGATGTGGGCACAATAATATGCATCATTGGATTAAATTTGCAAAGAAAGCACACAAGGCATCAAAGCATTGCCTTCTGATGACATTTCAGATCCAAAATAAAATTTCCTTGGGAAAAAAGATGCATTAAGGATGTATGAAGCCTCATGATGAGATATGCAGGGTAGCATTTATTCCTCTTTATTAATCCACATTTTTTTCTTGCACCGGGGAATCTAGTAACTAGCTATGAAATATAACAGTGCAATGGAAATGCTACATTCCTGTGATGTTCGCAGCCCTTTATAGGTAATATAATTCCGATAATTTCATTTGCCTTTAACTCATTATGGGGTGTCCTAACGTTTCTTTGCCAATTGAGCAGCTTTCAGATTCAAGGTTCCTTAATGAAGCTCAGCTTTTCTTTCCTTCTCTTTTTGGACTAGTGGGAGCAATAGCTACTTAACAGCTCCACAGGGCTCAAAAGCACAGATAGAGCTTTGTGTGTTCGTTAGGACTCAATAAAATGGAGCACTAAAAATTTATAGCTGAAAAGACTGGGTCACCTTGTTACCATCAAGCTAGGGGAATAGTGATGTCACTTGTAGGCTGCAAGGGGTTTTTTTTTTTACCCCTAAATCACTTTATGGTCCCAATATATTTCTATAGAATTTTTATCCCAAAGAATCAGAATCTATGGAAGAGAGGATCAATGCAGTTGTATCACATAAGCTTAATTAATGAGAAGCAAGACGTTTGGAATTGTAGCAATTTTCAAGATGGACCAAGGACATTCCGAGCTATTCAATTCAACACATTTGTGCTCTGGGATTTATATAATGAGGAATTTTCCAAGTCATGAAATTTATAGAATCTTGTTTCACAGCTGGCTGCACAGAGACCATAATAAAACTATTACAGGTCTGGTAGACTTTTGAAGCACTTTTCTCGGTGTGGATGAGAAGTGTATCACGGTAAATTTCATGTGTGCTACTCTTATAAACTGACCGTAATATACACCAGTGTTGTTTTAGGATCTGAAGAAGGAACGGGCATCATCATCAACCTCCAAGCCACATCTGAGCTGTGCCAAGCTTTGACAGTGGTGTTAGAAATGTAATCCTAGTGTTGGATCAGCAATATATATATAAGCCATGATTGGGATATTGTATCTGTATCTTTAACTGCTACATGGAGATGTGATTGGCTGCTGTTTCCTCAATCAGCCTTAAGAGGGACCCAGAATCTCTGTTAGATGCTGATTGCCTCTAGAAGTTGTGAATGCTCCAACCCTGGAAGTTTTTAAAGAAAATGTTAGATAACCATTTGTCTGAAGTTATGTAGGATTTCATGCCTAAGCAGGGGGCTGGACTAGAAGACCTCCAAAATCCCTTCCAACTCTGTTATTCTGTATTCTGATCCATTTGCTCTCCACTTCTAACAGAAATACAAACAATCCCTTGCAATTTATAAATTGACAGTCTCTTGGGGCTCTAAAGCAGAGGTTGTTTTCTTGTGCAGAAAGTTACAAATACCTCAACCTCTCTCACCTTTAGCATGCCAAGGGTTATTTGGTGTTTGAAATCCTTATGCATTCAATCACCCTATTAACTTGTAATTTCGGAGTGTTTGAAGATCTTCATTTAGTTAAAAACTCTGGAGGGATCTGACAGGCTAATTGCCGAATTATATTCCAGGATGTCATTAAAAACCTAACCTTGTTCCCAGACTGAGCATGTTGGATAGGGATCTGAGCATTACATATCATCTGGGAGCCCAGTGCAGGTAAATATTAGCATTCACTATCTTTTTTTATTTCTGCTGACACAGATTTATCCATCATAAAAATGACATTTTCCTAATGAACATATCTAAAGGAGAATTATGTTTGCTCGGGGTCCTATTATGATGGGGCCTGAGGAGCTACAGAGAGGAAAAGGTCTGTGGCAGCCTGTTCTGTGCATTAACTTTTAGAGTAGCTTCTTCACCTTCCTCATTTAAACTGAGCAGATAACAGCTCTTTTATCTGTCACCATCTTGGATTCATCAGAGGCAACTGTTCCAGTTGCTATGCAGAAACACTGAGGTGTAGGCCTGGGTTCCTGCTAGTTCTAACCTCTTCTATAGAAGAGGTTCCACAAATCTCCAGGGTCGTTTAGAAAGGGTTCCAGCTCCCTCCCCCCGCCCGTCCGCCCATCACCAAGATGAAGAGCGAGAGGAGGAATTCTGGGAGTTGAAGTCCACAAGTCTTAAAGCTGTCAAGTTTGAACACCCCTGGGGGGGGTTTTTTCTAAAGGGTTAGGGGTGCAAGGCTCTTGTAACTTGACAGCTTTAAGACTTGCGTGCTTCAAATGCCAGAGTTTCTGAGCCAACATTTTGGTTGCTAAGCAAGAGCATTGTTAAGTGAGTTTCAACTCATTTTACAAGTTGGCCATGCCCACCCAGTCACATGGCCAGCAAGCCACTCCCACCTGGTCACATGGCCCAGCAAGCCACTCCCACAAAGCAGGCCACCCCTACAGAAGAGGTTCTAAAAAAATTTGAAACCCACCACTGCTGAGATGGCAAAGACATTCATACTGGACACACAAAAAAAATATTAGTTACAGTCATTTGCAGATTGTAAAAAAATGGATGCTGCGTGGCAATCATAGAGCTGAATGTATATTTTATGTATATCTACTGTAACGACTGTACTGCACAATTAACTCACTGAAAGTCAGATGAATAATTTTAAAAGTTAAAGATATAATCTTCCCCTGGGCAAATGCTAGACTTTCTAAACTTTCCTAAACTGCATATGGCTGTATAATTTATCTCCCGCCACAATCCCCCACCAGTACTGCAGTTTCTTCACACTTCTCCAATGTGTTGAAACGTCTACTGAAGTTCAACTTGGTCTTAGCAAATCCATCCATCAGCACTGGTGGTCATCTCAAACTGACACATGTATTTTCAATGTCTTTATTACTGATGGGGATAAAATTCCAAAGCGAAGCTTTGAGAAACGATATCTCCCACGGCCCAAAACACTTCTGGATTCTTCTACATCCCAACCTCTATTTTATTTGCCTTCTTTCCTTAGCACACCAAACTCTGCTTTGCCCCAATGTTATGTCTGTTCAACATAAATGCGAGCTGACAGCCTTCTCTGAGACAGTTGCTAAAACAAGCTGAAGCCTATAGGCACAAATACTCTAATAAATACAGATTCGTTACAGGCTGAAGGCGTCGTAAGAGTCTTTGTCATTTCTCACTGAACCACTTCTTGTTTAGTTAGTTTGAGGTTAACCCCAATTGCTTAATGAAGTCCATTACTGTGTGGTACATACAGCTGCGTCTTTCAGCCTTCCTGGCCCCATTTAAATTAAGGGCCCTAAAGGGTTAAAAGTCTATTGACAACTGCATTTTCCTCTTTGGGCGAACAAAACACCCAGATGTATTCTATCTCCATTAGCTCTGAGCACATCCATTTGTCTCTCACTTAACATGAAACAAGATCGTCTCTTCAGCAAAGGTAGCCCCCATTCCCGCTATCGATGTGAGTCTGCAGACTACTAGTTCATTAAAATTAAACATCCATTTAACCACTGGAGTAATTACAGTTTATCTATATCCTGTCTCTCTGCCCTTGCTTTCAGATGTCACTTGAAAGAGGTTGTATCCTGAATGATAGAGAGATGACAGAAAGATGATAGATAGATAAAAGAAAGAAAGAAAGATAGATAGATAGATAGATAGATAGATAGATAGATAGATAGATAGATAGATAGATAGATAGATAGATAGATAGATAGATAGAAGATAGACAGACAGACAGACGAGAAATAGACAGATATTAGATAGATTATAGTCATATGGATGGATAGATGGGTGGGTAGACAGACAGACAGAGAATAATTAATCAGTGGAATGTCTGCCTCCAGATGTTATAGATGCCCCATCACTGCTGGCTTTAAGAATAGATTAGACAGCCATTTGTACAGAATGGTATGGGGTCTCCTGCTTGAGCAGACCCTATACCACTTTTTTTGTCCAACCCCCAGGCTCCAAATATCTTAGGGGCCCCATTTTATGCCTTTACTGTTAATTATCTCAGCAGTGTATATTTATTTTGGATGTTTCTATTGTTTTAAAATGCTTTTCATTGTTGTAGTAATTTTTTAAACTCTTTCAGCCCCCCCCCCCCGAGTTATTGACTGAGATGCGTAGCTATAGAAACAGAATAAATAGTCATAATACCAAGAGACAGAGGAATAGAAGGGAAAGAACTGGGGAAGATAGCAAGATACAAAGACCTGCAAACAGAAAGAGAAACACTGTGGCAAAAGAAAGCAGAGGTAGTACCTATAGTGATAGGTGTTTTGGATGCAAACTCAAAGCATCTGGAGCAGCACTTGAACGTACCATCGGCATTGAAAAATTCACCATCAGTCAATTGCAAAAGGTAGCTTTACTTAGAACAGCTGACATCCTGTGATGCTACATAGAACACCATCCAATATTAACATCTGCCTATCCCAGGTTCTTGGAAAGAACTCGATAGGTGGATCCCATCAGAACATCTGCCTGGCTGTGCAACAAACCAATAAAAATAATTTAATAAAATCTGATATATATATATATATATATATATATATATATATATATATATATATATATATATATATATATATATATATATATATATATATATATATATATATATACATACATACATACATACATACATACATACATACACACACATACATGTGTGTGTGTGTGTGTGTGTGTTAGTTTTTATGAGCTGATCAATAAATAAATCAGAGAGACTAGGATAGATCTATTTTGAGCTTTTTAGCTCTCATCAGCTAGTCATACTCTTACTGGGATTCGAACCAGGGCTGTATTGCATATCAGGCAGGAGCCTGTAACCATTCAGCCAGCCAGGCTCTCCCAATTGCATCAGCTGAGACAGGAGGATTAGTATCTATAAATGTTCCACAACACCCTGTTAGGGCCCCAATTAAGGGAGGAGACATACTGTTTCCTTTTCTGCCTTTTGGCTCATCACCAGAGACCATCTAGACAGAAAGCCATGAGTTCCGTTGTGTGTTCATGGCTTTCTGTCTAGATGGTCTCTGGTGATGAGCCGAAAGGCAGAAAAGGAAACAGTATGTCTCCTCCCTTAATTGGGGCCCTAACAGGGTGTTGTGGAACATATGGATAGATAGATAGATAGATAGATAGATAGATAGATAGATAGATAGATAGATAGATAGATAGATAGATAGACAGACAATTTAACTGTTCATGCAGGCCTTCTGTGTCTCTGCCTAGTTTTACTCTTCCCTTGGGCTTGCAATACTTTTTATTAAAGCCTCTAAAGGCACGGGGACCTTACCTGCAGTGTACAGAGTCTGCTCTGCAGGTACAGTGGATTTGTCAGATTGTGCTGTGAAAATATAACCTTAGTTGTAATGGAAGTTGTTCCCAGCATTAAATGAAGGGATAAAGTTGCATTTATAGAACTAAGGCAAAAGCAATAAGCACGATAAGAGGAAAACCTACTGTCTACTTAGCACCTGCTGTATATATGCTACACCACATACCAACAGAAGCAAGACTGCAGAAGCTGATAGACATTTGTTAATTATCTTTTATCCTCGAGCTTTGTTGCTATAAGTGACATTTTCCCTCAACGTGTTTGACAGAGGTCATTGTTTCTCTGGTTTTGACATTGGGCACCGATGTCGGTTAAGCCTCCTGCCAAATCACGATAAAATTAAACAACATGTTTTGAGTGTCATAAGGTGTTATTCCCCTCCTAGGGAGAAAAAAAACCCGAACATATTCATGAATGGATGGGCTGCAGAGGT
This sequence comes from Rhabdophis nuchalis, assembly GCA_039707465.1. Classification (NCBI taxonomy): domain Eukaryota; kingdom Metazoa; phylum Chordata; class Lepidosauria; order Squamata; family Natricidae; genus Rhabdophis; species Rhabdophis nuchalis. The sequence continues at coordinate 18,584,115 of CM077657.1, read as the reverse complement.
TGAAAGAGATAAAAAGATGAAAAGAGAAATGGCAGCTGGGGGTATGTGTGGTTTTTATTGACAAGACGGAGTCAAGGAGTTTTGTGACAATAAAGCCACAAGTGTGACCCCTTGAGCTTCTGGTAGCTTCAAATCCATCTTCTTTGCAGATCCCTATCTTTAATGTGAACGTCCTTTATCTTGGCAAACATCACAATCAGCCAGCAAAAAGAGAGAAAATGAGCAATTGATTTTTTCCCAGTATTGTCTTAACCTGCAGCCTAATTGAAGGTCAGAGGAACCATTCTTGTCAAATATGAGAGATTTTACTATTCAGTGTGTCTACCTTGGATAAAGCCATCCAAGCAGCATAATATCCCCCTGAGCAGGGGAAAAAGAAAAAAAGAGGAGAACACTTTATCCCAATGCTTCAAGTATTCTTACGAGCGCGCAAAAATAAATAAATAAATGAAAGGGTTTGAAAAAGCAAATGCAGTGTAATTGGACTGGAGGTCCAAATCCTTAAAGCATCAGGAAAAGTTCCCGAGATTGCATCAAAAATAATAATAATAATAATGGGTGTGTGCTTGGTATTTCAACAATACTCCATTCAAAATAAAATCAGTCAATCTTTCTCGCAGCCACGGATCAACACGACACGCAAAAGTATTTAAACAATAGCAATAGCAATAACACTTAGACCTATATAGCACCCCATAGTCAGTGGGAAGGATACTGTAAAATCTCCATTCCCACCCCATTCCCTGGGAAGATTACTGCAAAATCCCCATTTCCTCCTGATCAGCTGGGACTCGGGAGGCAGAGAATAGATGAGGGCGTGGCCAGCCAGAGGTGGTATTTAGCGGTTCTCCGAACTACTCAAAATTTCCACTACCGGTTCTCCAGAACTGGTCAGAACCTGCTGAATCCCACCTGTGATTCATAAGCAGTGCCACTCCGTGCCCCTAAAAGTCCTAACCCTGGTGGGATGTTGTGACTTCAATAATGCAAAAAGAGTTGAGATGGGCAGCAGAAACACCATATTAACTGGAGAGCTCAACTCTCTAAGCCACGTGCCTAATAACATAACTTCCTTTCTCCTGAAATAGGATGGCCTGCCAAATAAAATAAACCTGATATGTACGTGTGCACACACACACACACACACACACACACACTTGTGGAGTTTCCTTTTGTTGTTATTAATGTGTTTTATACCCTTGCTTAGGGAACATAAATAAATCACAGGTTCTTTTAATATCGCTGTCAAACTGTAGTTCATCACAAAGACCCCATATGAAAGCGTGCCTTTAGCCTCGGTTGCCTCTAGTAATGCATATGCATGGCCAAGTAGCAACTTTCCATGCATGGAAATTTTCCATGGAAATGTAGTTTGAGAAAGATGAGAGTCAGATATATTCAAAATGCATTTGTTACAAAAGTTGCATGCAAAAAGAAATTTAGACTTTCGCCTTACCACTTTATTTAGCATCCTGATCTCGGGTTTTGATGAAAGACTAAAATATGAGCATGACATTGTTGGTAGCGTTGCTGGCTTGCTTTGCCAGAATACTCACAACAGAATACCCTAGGCCACCAGGCTTGACATTTTGGGCTTGGACTACCTAGAACTACCTAGAACTACCTAGAACTACCTAGAACTACGGCCTGACCTAAGCGTAGTACACAAAATTGTCGACTATAATGTCCTTACCTGTCAATGACTACTTCAGCTTCAACCCCAGTAATACAAGAGCACCCAATAGATACAAACTCAAGGTAAACCACTCCAAACTCAATTGCAGAAAATACAACTTTGGGAACAGAGTGGTCAATGCCTGGAATGCACTATTTGACCCAGTTGTTACATCCCCAAACCAGTGGTGGGATTCAGCCAGCTTGCACCACTTCAGGAGAACCAGTTGTTAACTTTCTGTGCAGTCTGGTGAACTGGTTGTTGGAAGAAATCATTAGGGCAGAGAACCGGTTGTTAAATTATTTGAATCCCACCACTGCCCCAAACCCTCATAATTTAATCTTAAGACTGTCTACTGTTGACCTCATCTCCTTCCTAAGAGGTCTGTAAAGGGGTGTGCATAAGCACCCCAGCATGCCTACCATCCCTGTCCTACTGTCTCCATTTATTTGTACCCATTTACCGTGTTCATATTTATGTTTCTACTTATACCTGTTATCTTTTACATGTTTGACAAACTGACTAACTAACTAACTAATTAAATATTCTGAAGCTCACCAAACAAGAGCTAAAGTTTGAATCAGGGGCAGAAACTCAATATCAGCAGTTATGCATATAAGATTCAAAGTGCCTGTACTGTAGGCTATCCCCAATACAATATTCAACATTCCTTGAGGCCATATACCATACTTAATCCTGAATCTTGATAGCAACTGCCTGTATTGGCTCATGAGTGTTCTCCTATTTCATCTCTTTTAGAAACAAGAAATGCTCACAACTGCATCAAGAAAACTCTTCAGGCAACATTATATAATCCAGAGTGCCTTCACACTCATAAAAACATGCCACCAGTGAAGCAGAAACAAAATTTCTGGTCACTGTTGAGTCAGCTTCAGTTTTCGCTTTGGGCTTCTTTGTTCTTCCTTCACCATCTTCAGTGTAAATAAAATTAAAGTGACAGGTCTTACATATTTTAGTAAGCAGGGATGTGGCAGAGGATTATTGGCGAGGTTTGCTTAATTCCATAGAAATAAAATTATGTGATGAGTATTCTTGTCTCACTATAGATTTCTTGGGTATCAAAAACTTTCCCAGTATTGTGTTGTTCCTGTGAGTACCTAAAAGACATCCAATGAAACTTGGAAACAAGGTCAAGGAAAATCCAGCATTCCAGTACTTGTACACCGTTGGCATTGACAAAAATCCCCATTAGTCAATTGCAAAAGGCAGCTTTACGTGGAACAGCTTACATCTTGCAGCAAGACCTTTAACACTATTAAACAGTGGCATCTCCCTCTCCCAGATCCTTGATAATGTCTCAATAGGTGAATAAAAATGATTTACCACTAGCTTATCAGGTACTTAGGAGCCCACAGCGGGACAAGGAAGCAACAATCAATGACTTAATAGCCAGCTATCAACAACCTAATTAACAAGTAAAAGCAATGCACAACCAGGTGCCATATAAATACAATGCATAGAACAGCTCAGTGCACACAGACACACACACAGAGAGAGAGAGAGAGAGAGAGAGAGAGAGAGAGAGAGAGAGAGAGAGAGAGAGAGAGAGAGAGAGAGAGAGAGAGAGAGAGAGAGAGAGAAATAAACTTTCAGTCCCTGTGACCAATTCAGATTAAGTCCTGCAAAAATGTCAAATCCAATCTAAACACCTGTCTAATTCTGTGGCCGACCAGAAGGATGTGAAATTTTGGAGGTGGAATAGATTAGGAGAATTTTCAAAGTCTGTTCTACATTCTACTCCATTTATGAGTTACTAACGAATTGCAGCTATTGTAAAAATGCCCTTAAGACATCCATTGAGGCTCACAAATCATGGTAAACCCCAAAGAGATTTTCCTGTTCTTGGCTATCTGGTATTCAATTTTCAGAGTGGGGTTAACACCTTGGTTCACGCATTAAAATAGCACAACCTGGTTTGAATGATTGCAGCTTTTACTCTTCTGGGATATTTTGCCCGGTTCTTTTTCCTGCTGTCACCTAAAGAATATTTTCTTCTCCTACTATATAATATAATTCAAGGGAAATGTAGTTACACACCAGTCTGGCGGGGAAATCAGCTTAGTGTAATCAAGTAGTGCATCATTTTTGTGGGCAGAGATATTGTGCCTTCTATTATGTGCTGTTACAATAAACAGTTTGCACACTTCTGGAAAAAAAGAAGAATTACATGGAAGCATGTCGTGGACAATTAAATGGAGGAATGGGAGGGGGGAAGAGAGCATTAGATGCATATTTATCATCCTACATACCCAGCAAGTGTGTTTACGAGACATGCAGGAAGTAAGCCCTTCACCAAGGACATGGACTTTGATAAATAAGCCCATTTTATTCTTGCTAGTAAATGCTCATGCACTCAATACTTTTCACTTTAAGCCCCTGGATGACAGTTTCCCTGGAAAGCTGACAGCCAATGCATACAACATTCAAACTGTGGAACCAGTAGAAGCATAAAGACTATTTCTAGCAGAACTATAGACATAAGACGCAATTTTGGTCTCAAATAACCCGATGCTCAAACATTATAACTAAGATACAAATTGGGGATGGATATGACCTAAGTTTGACTTGTTCCTTTGTGCTAGGCACTGTGTTCTAGGTTGGGATTAAGCCCGAATCTTCTAGGATGAAGCTGATGGACTTCTTTTTCCTAGACCCAAGGCAGGAAGGACATTTTCTGTCTGATTCAAAATCCTTTGTAAATATCTAACTTTCTAGAGCAGGGGTGTCAAACCAAGACTCATGGGGAGCGTAAATCTAGCTCATTGGGCCACCGTGGAAACAGCAAAGGACCAGCCTCTGCTAGTGAAAATGGAGGCCATTGCAGCTGCAAATAGAGCTCACAAGGGCTGTATGGGGCCCTCCCAAGCTCAATTTTCCTGGGCAGAGGGTTGCAGGAGGCGATCGCAGCCAGAAATGGAGCTTGGGAGACCATTTTCGCTGGCAGTGCATTCAGGCCACCAAAGGAACCCCTGACACAAGTGATGTCAGCTGGACACACCCACTCTGACCATGCTCCCTGAGGTCAAACACAACCCTGATGCAGCCCTAAATGAAATCAAGTTTGACAACCCTAGAAGTTGTTTGGATGTAGCACAAAGCTACAAAATGCATTTCTTCTAATACCTGCACTGGCAAAAGGAGAATGGATTCCTTTTAGAACCTGTGAATGTAAAATGTCTTGCTTAAGAAAGGAGGGACAAGAATCCCTCCACTGAGGACTGAATGTGGTCAATGAGCAGAGAGGTCAAAGAATTGGAAACAGGAATGGGAAGAGAATGGAATTCATTGGTTCGAGTTTTCTGCCTGGCTGATTTTCTTGGCAGTTTTGTCTTCTGCCCTGTCCAAGAAACAAAAATGTTCACAGCCTTTAATCTGAACTTTTGTGGAAGAACAGCAACTTAAAAATAGACTTCTCAGAATCAGTCAACTAAAACAATCAGAATAAGACCCAGGGTATGTTATATGAAATATCTTCAGGCCATTTGCCTGCATGAGTAACTTATTGAGCTCATATGGTTACCGAACATGTTGCAACAAGATTTCAAAATGACCTCTCAGTTAAATGTCATTTAATGGCTTGGAGATATCGTGATCAGGAAGGAAGGAAGGAAGGTAGGTAGATGGAAGGAAGGAAAATATATTGTGGATAGGTGGATGGATGGATGGATGGATGGATAGAAGGAAGGAAGGAAGGAAGGAAGGAAGGAAGGAAGGAAGGAAGGAAAAATAGATGGAAGGAAGAAAAATAGATGGAAGGAAGGATGTTTAGGAAGGACCATTTCAACTCAACTGGAATAAATAATCCATAAAGTAGTTGTGGCATTATAATCCCGCCCTCTCAATTAAATTTGGAACTGCCTTTCTGTAATTAGGACAATTATCCATCCATAATTTTCTAGTGCTAGAGAAGAGATCTTGTTCTTTTCCCCTCCTTTGTATGACGTCTCTTCAGGAATTTGAATGGGGCTGTCAGTTCTTTCAAGTTCCCACTCCCCTGATCATCCTTCTTGCCCATCTCTGCATCTGCTCCACTTTCTCTGAAGCATTCTTAGATTGTGGTGCCCAGACTCAAAATGCAGTAAATTAATGTATTAACCATTGAGTTGTGTGAACTCCACCAGCATGGTTAGTTTATGGCTCAGTAGGTTCCATTAATGGAAGCCAGTGTGTTGTTTCAGTAAATGCAAAGTTAAGTAAATTGGTTGTGTGGAAATAGCCTTTCTTTCCTAACCCGAATCCATCTTCAAAACCAATTTAACTTCTAGTTGTAAATTCACGATATTGAGCATTTGCCAGTTTTCTTCCTCATGACTTGTAGAAACTGCTAACCATGGGGGTTTCAATGGCAGCCTACCTTCCTACAGCATGTATTAAAAGTTTTTCCTCCCATTCTCTGGATTTAGCTTTCTTTTCATGCTCATTTCTTTCACCCTTTTTCCCCATATTTTCCCCAAGGCTAATAATCCAATCAAAGTTACTTTAGACATTTTAAAGTGCCTTGCTTTCTCAAACCCAACTCTTTACATCATCCACTCTTCTTAGCCCCATCCCATACAAAATATAGTTCTATCACACTTCAGTGGAAATTATTGCTTAGGTGTTTCTTCCCTTACCCCAAATTATTATCCCATTTTTTTTAAAAAAGGATGTTGATCATGTTTAAGGACATGTTGATGTATCTCAGGATATGGTTTGAAAATTTGAGTAGTCATACAGGATAGGATTGGCCTGATTGAGTTTAGTGTGTTCTATGACCTCAGACTTTGTGATTTCTAAATTAAAATTTAAGCCTATGGTTATTAGGTCGATCTAGCCAAATGTAGGATCGATCGATCGATCGATCGATCGATCGATCGATCTATCTATCTATCTATCTATCTATCTATCTATCTATCTATCTATCTATCTATCTATCTACCTACCTACCTACCTACCTACCTACCTACCTACCTACCGTATCTATCTATCTATCTATCTATCTATCTATCTATCTATCTATCTATCTATCTATCTATCTATCTATCTATCTATCTATCTATCTATCTCTATCTATCTATCTATCTATCTATCTATCTATCTATCTATCTATCTATCTATCTATCTATCTATCTATCTATCTATCTATCTACAGTATCTATCTATCTATCTATCTATCTATCTATCTATCTATCTATCTATCTATCTATCTATCTATCTATCTATCTATCTATCTATCATCTATCTGCCCTTGAGCTATATCCAAGTGCAAAGTTCCAGAAACAAAGTATTATTGAAATTTGATAAAGGCAATTTAAAATGGAATTGGAGAAAATACAATTTAAAATGAAATTGGAATAAAATACAATCTAAGATGAAAATACAATAATTTAAGTTATAGATAAAATATGTTAAATTTATATTTCAGCATCACCTCTACTATCTACCCCCATCAGTCCCACATCTGCTGATCTCAAATGAACCATTTTGCTTAAGTACTGTGGTGTGTTAAATGTTATTTTCAGATTCTGGCTGCACGTAAGGTAAATTGTTTTGACATGGGGAACCCACCATATGTAGGGCTTATTCAATATACCATTGCATAAGATAAAGTTTAGAAGAAGTTGTAAACCCAAGCTCAGGGTCTACAAAGTCACTTTCCCACAGTTTTCAAGAAATATTGATCTTTCTTTATCTGTAAAGTGATCAGGCTACAGAGGGAAATAGAAAAAAAAAAGGCTACACAATGTCTGGGGAACAGACCCCTTCATTTTTAATTCTCCAAAAATGTTGCCAAAAGAAACTGCAGGAAATCAAGACTAACTTGAAGGCAAAAAAATAAATAAAGGTGAAGGTTCCCCTGGCACATATCTGCTAGTCGTTTCTGACTCTAGAGGGCGGTGCTCATCTCTGTTACAAAGCCGAAGAGCCAGCGCTGTCTGAAGACATCTCTGTGGTCATGTGGCTGGCATAACTCAACACCCAAAGGCGCATGGAACACTGTTCCCTTCCCACCAAAGGTGGTCCCTATTTTTCTACTTGCATTTTTTACACGCTTTCGAACTGCTAGGTTGGCAGAAGCTGGGACGAGTGATGGGAGCTCACTCTGTTACATGGTGCTGGGGATTCGAACTGCTGAACTGCTGACCTTTCTGATAGACAAGCTCACTGTTATATCCCCTGAGCCACCACGTCCCTATATGTATATATTTTACAAAAATCGCATATATTAAAAATAATATACTTGTTCAACAATCCAGCCAGAGCTAAGTTCCCTCACTTTGCAACAAACCAGATTTTTCTGCTTTTAATACGATTAGTTTGCGTGTGTGTATGTGTGTGTGTGTGTGTATCTTTCAGTGTAAATCTAGTGCAAATTTAACTGAGAGTGAAACTGACAAAACTCAGTTTGGCTTCGTTTTGAGTAGGCACACGTAAGTTTCCAAGGAGCTCGCTTTGGGGTGGTTTGTGAATTCTCAGCTAAAGTGTTATTTCTTTATTGACCTGAGATGTCAGAGACAATATGGTTTTAGCAGTGCATGGGAAGAGTTGTTAGCTCAGAAATAACCATTAATTAAAGCATCTACAAGCAGATACCGTCGGATCGGTTTTCTCCTTTAAGGTAACCCAGTAATGTAAAAAAAAAAAAAATGAGACCAAAATGAGACACACAAGCAACATCATGTTCAATTAGGGGTTGGAAAATGAGTGTCTGCATGCTGTGAATCTTAAATCTATATAAAAAACCAGCAAAATAATGCATTGAATAAGGCCATTCTGGTGTCTGGAAGACCCAGCTGCTCTTCAGTTCAAATTATGGCTGCTTTCTATCATAATCCACCAGACAGGTGAAACCTCGGTTTCATACTTGAATTGTTGGGGGGTCAACAGAAATGACAATTGTGCTTTTTTGACTGAAATATGTTCAGTCACAGAGTAAGCATGAATTACTGTACTTTTTGGCATATGAGGCACACTCCCCCCCACCAAAAGTGGGTGAAGATTGCGCTGCGTCTTATACATCAAATGTTGCTGTAGCCCCAGCCAGCCATCAACACCCAACCTTCGGCCATTTTCGGCCTCCCCGTGTCGCGTTTTCAGCCTCTGTGTGTTGCATTTTTGGCCGGTTCCAGGTGGCAGAGATTGGTCCCAGGCAGCAGGGATCGGTGGTGGCGGTGGGAATTCCCTGCTGCCTGGAACCAATCTCTGCCACCTGGAACTAGTCAAAAATGCGACACACAGTGCATGTGGAGGCTGAAAATGTGACGCGTGGAGGCCGAAAATGCGACACAGGGAGGCGGCGATGGGCTCTGGTGATCCCTGCAGCCTGGAACAGCTGACTGGCGGTATTCCAGGAGGTCGATCCACCTGGCAATCAGCTGTTTGTGCTAAATCAGAGCATGATAACGTGCTGAAGTTCACCAGGCTGTTTGCTGCAAGGACCCTAACCAGATGAATACTGATGGATCAGTGGTAGGTTTCTGCAGGCTCGCACCTACTCGCGTGGTGAAATTTAGAGAACCGGTGAGAGGGGGTTCCACCGGCGTACCTGGAAGTAAATATGGCCCGCCGCTGCCAGTGACCCAATGGGAAGGAAAGGAAAGGAAGGAAGGAAGGAAGGAAAGAAAGAAAGAAAGAAAGAAAGAAAGAAAGAAAGAAAGAAAGAAAGAAAGAAAGAAAGAAAGAAAGAAAGAAAGAAAGAAAGAAAGAAAGAAAGAAAGAAAGAAAGAATTTATCATCACAATTAAGTCCAAAATTTTGGTTGCTAAGCAAGAGCGTTGTTAAATGAGTTTCACCACATTTTAAAAGGTGGCCACTCCCACCCTGTCACATGACTGCCAAGCCACGCCCACAAAATAGGCCACACCTACAGAGTAGGTTCTAAAAAATTTGAAACCCACCACTGTGATGGATGCTGGGAGGCAGAGGCAGAATATTTTTTTTCTTGTTTTCCTCCTCCCAAAAAGTAGGTGTGTCTTATAGTCCAGAGCGTCTTATACTCTAAAAAATATGGCGTCTTTTATTGAAGTCATGGAAGTAACAGCCTTTGTTGAGCTGAAGGTAAAATTCCGTCGTATGAAAGTTAGCCAGAAATGTCTAGCTAAGATTTCCTTCTGCTTTGGTGCATTTTGTGGTTCATGGTTTCCAGATTAGCTAACAACATTAACAAGTCTTTTGTGACATGGATTTATTCCCTTGTTGGAGGAACCAGAGTTGAGATTAAAATAGCATTTTCACCTTATTGTTCATCAATCCACACAAATGTGCGCACACACACAAACATACATATTGTACAAAGGTGGGGTTTTGGGTTTTTTTGCTTCCTCCAAAGATTTTGGGGTGACAGCTCCTACAACCAAAGCACGCATGGTCAATTTTAATCATGATTTGTTGAATAAGCAGTAATGATGACGTTCACTGTACTATGCCATAAACCCTGTTGTGGAAATGTAATACCTTACGGTTAGCTGGCTTTATCTGCTAACTATAGATATTAGTTGTAGGATTTATGACTCTTTATGGCTTATGGAAGTCTGATTAATTTTGTGATTTGCTAAATTTAAGCAAGCCAGTTGCCTTTTTATCTTCTATATTTCTTATTATTGTAATTACTATAGCTTTTTAGATTTCGCTGTTACATGATTGCATTTACATAGTTTTATATTAATTGTGGTCTTGTTTTTAATGTTTTCTGGTTTTATAATATTTTGACTAGTCTTATGTTGCAGTTAGGATTGTCCTTAGGGCGTTTGTTATAAAATATTATTTTTGTGCTGATCTATAATATAAATCTCTCTCTTTCTCAACCTGACTTCAACAGCATATTGTTTTAAAGCCAAATAAATCCCATTGTACCTTAGTAGATAATGCATGCAATTAGTCACTACATTCACATAGCATACTGTCAACCATACAAAGTAGATTGATTGATTATGTGCTGTCACCTTGCTTTCAGGTAAATCAAAAGATGGACTCTGATGTAAACCAAAAACTACTTTAAAAAAAAGACGTTGTGTTCTGAGAAAGGCTTCCCAAGAGCATGAAGCAAACTTCTTGTCCCGACAAAAAACCCTTTATTAATTTTCTGGGAATTCTGCTCATTCACATCCAGCAAAGTCTTTCAAGGGAGGATTTATAGTCACAGACCTTCTCTGGCTTGGAGAGCTGACAGGCCGATATCTGCAGAACTTGGCAAGGAGTCTCAAACAGTCACGAACCAAGTAAGAGAGCTAATTGTCTCCTGCAAACTCCACTCCCCGTTCGCTCCTCTTTTATTTCTTCTGGGAGGGGCCATTCATCATCCACCTGTGGCCTTACTCCCAAGTTGATCCCTGTTCTTTAGCTCTTCCCTTCGTCTGGCCACTCTGTGCAACCTCTTCACTGTCTGAATCCACTACCAGCTCTTCTGGCGGGCCACAACCCTTTGGTAGCGTAATCCTATCGTTCTTGTGTGGTCTCCCTCTTCCTCCTTTTTGTATTAGGGAGGTGTTGGTCTTAGACAGTTGCACACACGTTCTACGTGGATATTTTCCTTCTTGTCTCCTCGGGGATGGTTTTCTCCTCACGCTTTTCAAGACCACCTTATTTACTCCCTACAGTAAGTCATGAATGGTGCTTCCCAAATCGTAAGAAATAGGTTCAGTGAACAAACAAGAAAATGTCACACGAACAAAGCACCAGATTAAGATCAGTCACATTTCCCCTCGAATGGGCATTTTGATGTGCAGATCAACGTTTAGAAACTAGGACCTGCCCGTTGGTGCATGAAGGCCTCCGTATGGGTTCATTCCGAGCAACTAATGAAAGCGAATGCTTGTGAAGCGCTTTCTGTCCTAAATTTCCCTGTTTCATTAGAACATCCCAAATCTTTACAATCGTACAACGTAAGGATTGGAGAGAAGCTAGTCCTTGTCCACAGGAGGAATCTGTTCTGACCGAGGCTTCCCAGAGCCTGAAGCAAACTCCTGGTCCCGACAAACACTCCTTTGGTTCATTGACTGTGAATTCTGCTCATTTACATCCAGCAAAGTCTTTCGAGGGAGGATTTACAGTCACAGACCTTATCTGGCTTGGAGAGCTGCCAGGCCAAGATCTGCAATACCTAGCAAGGAGTCTCGGTGAGTCATGAACTAATTAAGTGAACTAAATATCTCCTGCAAACTCCACTCCCCATTCACTCCTCTTTTATTTCCTCTGGGAGGGGCCATTCATCGTCCACCTGTGGCCTTACTCCCAAGTCGACCGCTGTTCTTTAGCTCTTCCCTTCATCTGGCAACTCTGCACATGCACACACTGGGAACAGGCTCCAGCTGTTCGTCTGCCTCACTGATGTCTGACTCTGAAGGCAGCTGATAACTGTCAGACGGCTCTGGTCCTCTCTCTGCCTCCAACACAGAGCCCTCCTCAGAGCCTTCCCCAGACTCCAGGACTGGCCCAGGTTCCTCCCCAACCTTCTCACTGTCCAAATATGTTGCCAGCCGTGCTGGCCGTTGGCAAGCCACAACAGAACCCACGTTGTTTCTTCATGCTTCAGGATGCTTCTTCCACCCTGCTTTTGAAAAGAAATGGTAAGTGGTACTTTTTCATGCACTGGTCCGAAGGTTGACAAGGCACAGATTCTTCCTTCCCCACTTCCCAGGCTGTCATTGCATTTATCACGATGCCTCCAATTTAGCCGTTTAAACAGCTCTTTTGAGAAACTCACCCTAGCTTGAGGTTTTAGGATAATAAGAGGAGGAGAAAATCTTTAACATATATGCAGAGGTAATGACCCAGTCCCAATGTTTTGGATTAGAGAAAATGGCTGGTTCAACTCTATGTATTTTCACAATCAACTCAAACGAGGAATCATTGGGCTCAGGGTTCATTTGAATGTTGTAGGAACTAATATTTCTGCCATTAAAGCCAAAAGATTAAGGACTGAGCTGCCCATCTTGGATAAAAGCTCAGTATTAATTTAAACTGTGGCAGGCTTTTTTACAATATAAGGGTCAGCAGATAAGTTAATGGTACAACTGGGAATCATTATAATGTTCTCTGTAAACAATAAAAAAATATTTTCCAATATTCAGAGCTATAGTTATAATATCTTACATCGGCTGTAAGGGAGGAGACATACTGTTTCCTTTTCTGCCTTTCGGCTCATCACCAGAGACCATCTAGACAGAAAGCCATGAGTTCCGTTGTGTTAATTTTTTAATATGTGTGTTAGCTCATGTGTGTTATATATATTTGTTTTCGTAGATTTTCACGGGTGTAGGTATGCTGGTATTGCCATCCTTGGATGTATATACACGGGAAAACATCCGAGGATGGCAATACCAGCATATATATATATGTTAGATTTTTAAGGGCTGAAAATAAAGAGACCAGGATGGATCCATTTCAGGCTTATTAGCCTTCTTCAGCTTACATTACATATATATGATGTAATCAGGGAAGCTGGTTAACTCAAGGCATAGAGGGACATGCCTCAAGTGCTGGAGAGCACCGGTTCAAATCCCTGTAGGGAAGTATGGCCAGCTGAAGAGGGCTAAGGAGCCCGAAATGGATCCATCCTGGTCTCTTAATTAATTATTAATCATCCCTTAAAAATCTAACACACACACACACACACACACACACACACATATATATATATATGTTAGTTTTATGAGCTGATGAGTGATGAGCCGATAGGCAGTAAGGGAAACAGTATGTCTCCTCCCTTAATTGGGGCCTAATAATAACAGGTTGTTGTGAAACAATTACATATATATATATATATATATATATATATTGTCCTTCGATGAAACAAGTAGAGAAAACATCAGCAGCCCCAATCTCTTCATTTTTTTCATCGATTAATCAACCCATAATCCCTTGAGGGGTGGAGTCAGGACAATTGAATGGAGCTAAGTTTTTACTGACCAGATGCCCTTCCTGTCACCAATATGGAGGTTTTTTTTTGTTTTTTTGTTTTTTTTGCACCAGATATAATTCTCACTGTGCCCAGAGAGCGAAATATCCGCCTCTACCTAGGATCAAACTCACAGCCTACTGGGTGTGAGGCAAGAGCTCCATCTCTAGGTCACTGAGTGGTGACTCAGCCCCATTCGCTTCATGCCACACACTATGTAAAATGAACTCAAAATCAGGAGACGAAAAAGAAGACTTCTCTTCTACAATTCTTGCAACCTCAGGCCCAAGGGCATGGGATACCCAGAAGTACCAAAGAAGGTGTTGAAGTTAGCCATCTTTCCATGACATTGATGCTCTCTTTATTATCTGAGAGGCTTAGCCTCTCATGGAAGTAAGGAAGTTCAAGAAGCCCATGTTTCGCCAATAAGAATGTCTTATCCCCACCCCCACCCTCTTTTAGGGAAATCGAGATGAAAACCAATTTCTTGGCCGTTCAGTTGAAAGAGCAAAAGGAAAAACAGGGATGAGAAGAATTAAGTCTCATGCTCCAATGGACAGATTCATCTATCCACAGTGAATCAGCGCGAAGGAGTAGAAGCATATTTCATCCCAGTGTGAAATCTCAGAGCAACTTCTCACAAAAGGAAGAAAATAGGGTTTCAGGAAAAAAAAATGCAATGGTATTTCTAGACGAAGTTCTGCAGTTTAGACAATGTTCCAATATTTGAGGGGCTGCCGCAGAGAGGAGGGGGTCAAGTTATTTTCCAAAGCACTTGGAGGCCAGGTAAGGAATAATGGATGGAAACTGACCAAGGAGCGATTCAACCTAGAAATAAGGAGGAACTTTCTGACAGTGAGAACAATCAGCAGTTCATTGTTCTTTTTACAGACATGTTCATTTGTAGTTATATATGCTTAATACCCACCTTGTGGTGGTTTTTGATTTCATACCAAATATTGCTTTCAGAAGAAATGCAAGCAGCAATATGGGAATCTTCTAGATTCCAATTGGAGTCTAGCAGTTGGAGAAGCAGGAGAAGCTCATATATTAGTTACTGTAAATCTTGGAGAAATTGGAGAAGCAGGAGAAAGTTACTTACTGTAACTCTTCAAATGCTTTTGAACAACTTTCTGACAGTGAGAACAATCAACCCCTGGAACAGAAGTTGCCTTCGAAAGTTGTGGGAGCTTCATCCGTGGAAGCTTTCAAGAAGAGACTGGACTGCCATTGGTCAGAAATGGTGTAGGGTCTCCTGCTTGGGTAGGCGGGTTGGACTAGATGGCCTATAAGATCCTTCTAAGTCTGATCTGATTGTTCATTAATTTGATGTGATTGGCATTCTGACAGGAGGCTTGGAAGAGAATCTGGAGACATCGTAACTCTTAACTTCCATTCACCAATATGTCCTTGTTAAGTACAAACCAAATAATGAAAGCTATAATTAACAAGTTTTGTTTCATTTTCTGAGAGAGAGAAAGAAAGAGAGAGAGAGAGAGAGAGAGAAAGAGAGAGAGAGAGAGAGAGAGAGAGAGAGAGAGAGAGAGAGAGAGAGAGAGAGAGAGAGAGAGAGAGAGAGAGACCAATACACCAGAGCACAGGGTATTAAAAACTAATGACATTAATATACCGAGACTACAAACTTTTGTCTGAGAGAAATGTCTGCCTTAAAAGACTATGCCAAATTGATTTCTTTCTTTTAAAAGGAAGGTTTATTTTAAAGCAAGCCCTGTTTTGTTCGGTGTGAATAAATGTCTTATGGTAACAGCCTGTCTTTCACAGTTAATTGTGTCTTGTCTCCTTGGATATAATCATTTGCATAATTGTGATTCTTTTCAATAAAAAAAAAGGGATTATATAATCTTGGAGAAGCAAACATCATAAAATTTAAATTTACATGAAATTAAAGGAATAAGGGCACCATGGTAACAGTACTATTAACTTCCTCCAAAAGAATATCATATTTAATATTACATTCCCCATGTATTTGTTGAAAGGGGTGGGTGGGTGGGAGGGAATAGCTTTCCGATCACACTATTCTGAAATGTCACACAGAATTAAAATATCAAGTCTCCCTTTGAAGCTTCAATGCTGAAATGACTATCAGTTGTAACTTCAAGGAAACACTTGCAATAAAATTCTCCGGAGGTTAGGTGTTTTTTTTTTTCTTTTCCTCCAAGTTGTGCAATAGAAAAACCTCAAGAGTATTAAAACTCACAGTTCTTCGTTTCCCTTTATCATTATACCGCATTCGGGACTTAGTATTCAAGAGACTTGGAAGAATTCATTCTTTATGAACTGTGCAATGAACTCCTCTCTAATTCCTAGATTTATAGGCTCGGCAGTTAAAACAAAATATGACGTAGTTCATACAGCCTCCAAATTCACAAGGGGAATGTTTTCCGTAGGGTCCTTGGTGCTCTTTGAACTTGATGGTTTTCTTGCAGATGTCTCATTACCAAACTAGGTAACGGCATCAGTGTATGAAAGAGTAGGGTTTGCTCTCATTTTTGTATACTAGAATCTTGCCCTATCAGTATTGGGGGGGGGGATGTTCTTAGTAGTTCCCTGATTAGGTTGTTGTTAACTTGTTTGTCTGAGTTGGTAGATCTGTTAATCTGGTAATTCTATGATTAGGGTAATGCTTAATTCATGATTGTTGTTCTGATGTTAAACCTGATGTTTACTCACCTGGGTGTTGACTGCTGGTAAGGAGATGGGATTTTCTGTTACTTTTGGGGCTTGTCTCTTTGAGTGGTAGGTAGATGTTATTTATCTCTATGTGTCTGTTGATGGCCAATTTGTCTGAGGGTTAGGTCTCCACGCTTTCTCTGACATTTTGGGACTTGCTTGATTTAGGATGCTCACAGTTTTCCAGTTAGAACTATGGTTGAATCTATCCATATATTGTGAAATGCAGGAGTTTTCATTGTATCTTCTCACTGCTAGTTAGCGTAATGTACCCTGCTGGTCTTCTGCCTGTTTATTCCACTTGAATCTTTTCATTAAAGACTTAGCAAGACTAGATAATCATGATTTAATCAAGTTTTATAAAACATGGACTCAGTCACCAGAATCACAATTTTGTAGGACCACAAAGATGCAGACTTAAGTCCACATTGATTGAGTCTATCACTCTATCCTAGACATCAACTCATAAGATTGTTGTCCAGATAAAATTAGAAGAGAGTGAATTGTATACATCTCTTTGAGCTGCTGGAAGAAAGGCAGGGTATAAATCTAAGAAGCAAGTGAATAAATAAATCATCCCTGCGTATTTAAACATTCATGAAAGCTTATAGGGAAAAAATTCAGAAACTCTCTACCTTGACCAAGTATTCACACTATGTATTGTGCTAAAAACATGTTACTTTGGTATGCCATGCTAAGGTAGAGACCCAAGATAGTAACTGAACTTCAGAGTACTGGCGTTTTTAATGAAAACAATATTTTCAGAATATTTGAATGATTTTCATACTGCAAAGAGGAAAAAAAACACATTCTAAAATCCAGGAGAGTATTTGCAAAATGATAGGCTATCAATTGACCCAAGAACAAATTGCAAAGATGTTCAAATGTTCAAATGACAGCAGAATCTTCAAGCATCAGAAACACTCTGTCCCCTAAAATTGTCATGCTAATCTTCACACAAAACACACACACACAAACACACAAACACAGAGAGGGAGGGGAGGAGGGGGGAGAACAATATGTTCTACTGAATTTGGTTGATTTTAGATTGGCATCCACACGCATTCAAATGAGTTATTAGTCATCAGCAATAACTGGCTTATCTAAAACATGGACATCATTAAGCTAAAATACAGTACGAGAATGGAGTGTTTTGTTACGTGTGCAAAGGTCAAGCAGGAATATGATTAAAGAACCGATCTATTACAGTTCACACAAAAACTATCTTTATTAAACCTACTTAATCAGTTCAAGGAAAGACAGAGTAGATATACTTACGTAAAACCCTAAGCTTGCTTAAGCTTAACCTCGGTTTTGTTTTTCATAACGGTTAGCTTGCTCGATTCGCTTATGAATTTGTGTCTTAGGGGAACCCAGACAATGGAACCATACAGTTGGTGAGAATGCAGAGTAGGTGGCTCTTAAAGTAGATCTAAGGAGTCAATGTGATTTAATAGCAAGGTTGAATAGCAAGCAATGAAATGCAGTTTAGGATTGGTCAAAACAACCAGATAGCAATGTCTGAGAGAGGCTAAACGCATTGCATGATAACCATATGAAAACCGGCATATTTCCAGGGAGGGGGGCCGACTTTCAAAAATTTCAGCAATGAAATTTCTCTACTCGGTTGCTGGGTGGGCGTGGCCATGGTGAGTGTGGTCTAGTCGGCCTCCTGCACCATGGTGAGTGGGAGGGGCGTTTTCGCCTTCCCCAGGCTCCGGAGGCCTTCTGGGAGGCCTGTTTTTCCCCTTCCCCAAGCCTCCGCGTGGGCCCTGCGCTTACCTTGCATCCAAAACAGGCCATGTGGAGACTCCTGGGAGGGGTGTGATGGGGTGACAGGGGTGTAGGTTGGGCAGAGCCAGCCAGGGGTGAGATTTGGAGGTTCGCTACAGGTTCTCCCAAACCTGTAGCAGCTCACCCCTGCCTATTTTCCCTAAGGTCAGTAGAGAAAGGCAAGGCTTTGTCCACTTCTAATGGATAAATGGACTTCCCAAAGAAACAAGGAGGATACTGGTGAAGTGCCTACTTCCTGGTACCCAGCAATCTCAGTGTTCATGGTTAGGCTGGAAAAAAAATAGTATCACAGCAAGTAATGTTAAAATGTAGGGTGAGCTTTGAAAGTTCTACACTTATAAACCAATCCAATTAGGCTAGAAAGTTTCAGCTGGGAAAGACCAGCTTCTCATGGAGTTGTCCTGTGAGATTTCTCATTGAGTAGAGATTGAAACTCGTCTCTAAGTACTGTCAAATCACAGTTGCTCTGTTATAACATGGTAGAACAAACTGTGCTTGGCAAAGTGTCCATTTATAATCCCACTCTTCTTTGTCAGCGGAGTCCCTTAATCAGCCTCCTGGGAGAGAAACAGCAGAACAGCTCAAATGGACATTAAGTTGACAATGGTCATTATTAGGTCCCATAATGAGCTCAAGAAGGCATCGGCAATGAAGCCTGGAGGACCAGCGGACTAACTGGAGACTATGTGTATTGAAGTTGAACCTTCATGGTAGCTTGCTAGAGGCAGAGCTACAGATGCATTCTACCTCAGTTAATCAAATTCATCATGATGGTGATATCTAGAGACCATATCTAGAGACCTTCAAATTTCTAGGTTCTAACATCTCTCAAGACCTAAAATGGACACCTAACATCAAAAATGTCATTAAAAAAAGC
Source organism: Rhabdophis nuchalis (assembly GCA_039707465.1). NCBI lineage: Eukaryota > Metazoa > Chordata > Lepidosauria > Squamata > Natricidae > Rhabdophis > Rhabdophis nuchalis. Next base: position 18,565,182 of record CM077657.1, on the reverse strand, counting down.
ACACCGAAGAATGTTCTTTCTGCACCAACTCAGGAAGCTCAAACATCCCAAGTTGATTCTGTTCTGCAGAGGAATTATTGAGTTTCTCATCTGCACCTCCATAACTGTCTGGTTTGGTTCTGCAACCCAACAAGACAGACACGGACTTCAATGGAGAATTAGAACTGCAGAAAAAACAAAATGGCTATCAACCTACCTTCCATCGAGGATCTGCAAATTGCACGAGTCAAAAAGAGGGCTGAATTTCTCCAATTCAAAGTTCAAAAGTCTAAATAAATGAAAGAGCTACGAATAAATCTATATATATCTAAAGTCTTAGATATTTTAAAATCTGGTGGTGCAGTGGTCAAAATGATGCTCGTCCATGGCATTTAAAGGGGACTCTGATATCTAACAGGTTGTGGGATGTTCACGATGTGTCCGCAGCTGGCTGGTAAGACCTAAATGTTCTACTACATGTCAGGCAGACATGTGTAGGCACCCTTGTTACAACATTTGCAGCTCTGGCTTTGCGGAGTGCCCGCTTCTCTTGTGCTGTGGTTGTCCTTCTGTCCTCAGATATCTGGCAGCCTTGGTAGATCAGCATGCATCATGTCGATCAATCGTGTGTCAGAGTTTCCAGGAGGTGTGGTCGATATCCAGGGATTTGAAAGAGGCTTTCAATGTGTCTTTGTATCACTTCCTTTGTCCCCCATGCAATTGCTTTCCTTGAGATAGCTCACCATAGAGGAGCCGTTTGCGAATGTGATGGTGTGGCATCCTTGCAACGTGGCCTGCCAACAAGGTCAGAATGCAGTATTGCAGGCTAACTCTGCCCACTGCCAGGAGTTCAATCTTGACTGGCTCAAGGTTGACTTAGTCTTCCATCCTTCCGAGGTGGGTAAAATGAGAACTCAGATTGTTGGGGGCAAGAGGCTGACTCTGTAAACTCTTAGAGAGGGCTACACATTTAAGTGTTACAGCTTGGGAGGGAGGGAGGGAGGGAGGGAGAGAGGGAAGGAAGGAAGGAAGGAAGGAAGGAAGGAAGGAAGGAAGGAAGGAAGGTTAAAGGAGGACCCAGATTGTTGGGGGCAAGAGGCTGACTCTGTAAACTGCTTAGAGAGGGCTAAACATTTAAGTGTTATAGCTTGGGAGGGTGGGAGGGAGGGAGGGAGGGAGGGAGGGAAGGAAGGAAGGAAGGAAGGAAGGAAGGAAGGAAGGAAGGAAGGTTAAAGGAGGACCCAGATTGTTGGGGGCAAGAGGCTGACTCTGTAAACTGCTTAGAGAGGACTACACATCTAAGTGTTATAGCTTGGGAGGGTGGGAGGGAGGGAGGGAGGGAGGGAGGAAGGGAAGGGAAGGGAAGGGAAGGGAAGGGAAGGGAAGGAAGGAAGGAAGGAAGGAAGGAAGGAAGGAAGGAAGGAAGGAAGGAAGGAAGGAAGGGTAAAAGGAGGACCCAGATTGTTGGGGGCAAGAGGCTGACTCTGTAAACCGCTTAAGGAACGCTACTGCTAAAACTGGATACTGACAAATCTGAAGGGAACCAGATTACAAAAGGCTGACCAGACATCCGGGTAGAGAATTCCAAAATATGCAAGGCCATCTTGTTCAAAGGCGGGATTCCATCCTAAAAGTTGAATCTGAAGTATCGTGGTTAAACAAATAGCCTTCTCTGCAATCCACCTCCAATTCCCTTTGATTCAAAGTAGAACTCTTTATGAACTATTGAAATAGTTTGATTCGTTCTGATAATGTGCAAGGTTTATTTGATTTTGTTTTGTTTTTTTAAAAAAACATTTGGTTTGTGGGGGGGGAATGCAATTAAAATGATGATTTGAATTTTTACAATGGCTCTAGGTTTTTTGTTTTGGTTTTTGTTTTAAAAAAACCCAGCTTAATCTGAAAAACCGATTGAGTTCAGAAATTTGCCCAGTAAATCACCCACATCAAAAAACTCTGTGCAGTTCTATTAATTAATAGGCTGGTTCACAAACCTATTTATTCAATGAAAACCATGGTGCAAATAATTCCATCATTTGCATCGGTCTTTTTCGATGTCTCCAATTATGCCGTCTATTCATCTTTGGGAGGGAAGGGAGGCGAATGATTTGCTACTATGCAGACTTCCTCTTTTCCCCAAAATCTTTTTCCAGAACTACTCCAATGTTTTTCCACAGGCAAACATTTTCAAATTAGCCTTCCAATTGTACCTTCAATCACCTTAAGTGGCAGCTGCACTTTGAATTCGTGGTTTTGTTTTTGCTATTTGTGCCTTTACATCTCTACACTTCTGTTGTAAAGAAATCTGGAGAAACAGGTGCTAGTAACACTTCAGTTAAATGCCATCTCTCTACACCTTTTCTTTACAACTGGCTTCCTTCTCCGCTGCTCCGGACTTGCAATGGATTCGGTAGCGCTGCAGCTACCAGCTCGATTGGCCTGCACTGCCACCTACCGACTGTTTTGGGTAAAGCGCAGAGTAAGAAGCAATTACTTGTTTTCGCTTTGAGTTTTCATTTAGGAGACCTCGTATATTATCTATTTTAAATTGCTTCGCTGGAGGCTATATTCTGCAAATCAGATAAGTACAACAAAACCAACCAGGGCATTTTTTTTTTAAATGGTTCTGGATATCACCGAAAACTTATTTGAAAAAAAAAAGTAGATATTTTATCTGCTTTGGAAAAGGAAGCCTTAGGATTTTCTGGTGCTAAAGGCAAGACAGCCTTTATTAAAATAAGGCTTGATACAAAGGATGCAACCTCAAGATGTCAAGATGCACCATCACATATCTAAACCATGAAAGGAATAATGCTCAAGGATTCTGGGCAACATTTTGCTCTTGTTGCTGGAATGCTGATAATTTCACCAGATAGTTAATGAGTTCACTTCTCTTGGGTGATGTCTTCACATTCTTTCTTTTCTGCTATGTAAATTTAACAAGATGAAGCTGGATGAAAGTCCCAGTAACATGTTACACACCCACAGACACTCAAATGCAAAAAAACCTAAATCATTCCCAGTGGCCTGCATGTTTAAAAAGATTGTTTTCTTATTGTTTCAAACATCATGATCGTGCACCAAAACCTCCTAGGTGGTGGGATAAGGTAAAGGTAAAAGTTGCCCTCGCACATATGTTCTAGTCATTCCAGACTCTAGGGGGTGGTGTTCACCTCCGTTTCAAAGCCAAAGAGCCAGCGCTGTCCAAAGACGTCTCCGTGGTCATGTGGCTGGCATCACTGGGTCCTAACAAGGAGAAGGGCGGGGTATAAATTTAATAAAATAAAATAAAACATATGAAGAACGGTTGCAGGAGCTGGGTATGTCTAGTTTGATGAAGAGAAGGACCAGGGGAGACATGATAGCAGTGTTCCTATATATCAGAGAGTGCCACAAAGAAGAGGGAGTCAAACTATTCTCCAAGGCACCTGGGGGCAGGACAAGAAGCAATGGGTGGAAACTAATCAAGGAGAGAAGCAACTTAGAACTAAGGAGAAATTTCCTGACAGTTAGAACAATTAACCTCTGGAACAGCTTGCCTCCAGAAGTTGTGAATGCCCCAACCCTGGAAGTCTTTAAGAAGATGTTAGATAGCCATTTGTCTGAAATGGTATAAGGTTCCTGCCCACGCAGGGGGTTGGACTAGAAGATCTACAAGGTCCCTTCCAACTCTGCTATTGTATTGTATTGTATTACTAAACGCCAAAGGTGCACCGAAAGGTTGCTTTCCCAGCAAAGGTGATCCCTATTTTTTCTACTTGCATTTTTTGCATGCTTTCGAACTGTTAGATTGGCAGAAGCTGGAACAAGTAATGGGAACTCACTCCATTACATGGCACTAGGGATTCGAACTGCTGAACTGTTGACCTTTCTGACAAGCTCAGTGTCTAAGCCACTGAGCCACCGCATCCCTATTTGGGGAAAAAGAGGGTACTAAATTGCTGAGTAGAATAAATTTGTACGTGCCCCCATTCTCCTAGATATTTAGATGATCTGAACTGTATTTATGATTCTGTAATCAGATGTACTTGTGAATCATAACTGGACTTTATGCATCATACATGCAATCTTGAGTCATTTTCTCAACGGGAGGACAATACCTACACGGTGGGCCTTTTGCACTGTATTCCAAGAACTAACTGCGGCCAAGATATCATAAAGTCTCCTTCTTCATCGTTTTCTGTACTACCGCTTTGTAGATGCCATTTTCACAGCCTTGTCATCGGGATTGGTCACACACGGTACCTCCAGCGCTCCCTCCGTCTCTTAGCTGAGAAATTTAATCTTGCCGGTCACAATTGCCGACTGTTGTCTAAAAAAACACTCTTTGGGAAGGGGATTGAGAGATAAAATCTCAATAAGAGAAGTCAGACGATGGAGTTCCCACGGCACCTGTGAGTCATGGAACTCAGAGCGTAAGGTATAAAGATATTTTGGTAGCTACAAGCCCCTATTTGAAGTATTTGAATTTTCCTGATTGGAGGCTCCAGAAAACTCTGGATAAATGCAAAGATAATTTCAATTTTTTCAGCTAAACTCCGAGTCGGTGTTACTTGGTTTTAGCATTTAATGGTATGCTGTGTTTCCCTGAAAATAAGACAGGGTCTTATTTTCTTTTGGAAAAAAAGAAGAAGTGCTTGGCCTTATTTTAGGGGAGGTCTTATTGTTTTTGAGGTGCAAAAACTCAGCCTGCCAATCATCTGATCAAGAAAGAGCCAGAGGTTCTGTCTCTGTTCCTGGCACATTCTTGCCAGCCCTATTGTCATTAGGCTTGTCGCTCGTTTTGCGACCGCCACTAAGAGAAAGGGAGCAGTAGCTAGGGTTTGCTGTCGCAGGCCCCACAAGACTGTTCCACATGGATGGCAGGTTCATGCAGGGCGTGTGGGGCTTGTTCCTCCCCCTCCCCCCCAGGAAATGGCAAGGGCCACTACTCATGCATTTAAATATTTTAAGGGTAGGGCTTATTTTAGGGCATCTCCTCAAAATCCCAATTGGGCTGATTATCCGGGGAAGTCTCATATTTGGGGAAACAGGGTAGATGTGGAATATTTTACAATGTTTTATATATTCTTTGAAACTCTGCATTCTCCGCCTAGGAAAAGCTTCGTAAAAGAAGCCAGATATAACATTCTTAAATAAGCAGTTAACACTGCGATATTTAATACTGTTAAGTATTGTGGGCCCAACTGGCAAAAGCAAGCTCAGGACCTTATTAGCTGGAAACGTGTGGAAGAGGCTTTCATCCTGCAGTGGCTAGGCAATGGTTAAAATGATGATGATGATGATGATGATGATGATTGACATTCAGTGTTAAGCATGAATTAAAATCCAGATCTCTTCAGGAGCTGTTATTATAACATGCATGATAAACGTAGACAGAATGAGAGTGAGGAATCCATCTAATTTTCATGATCTCAACAATTGATCTTTACATTCTGCGCACTTCTGATCTGATATTCATTTGCCTGCCTCCTTCTCTGGACTTGGAAGGTGTAAGCTCCATAAACTGCATTAGCAAATGCGGCTACTTTTCATTTCATTTATTCTCCTATCTCGTGCTCACCTTTCACACCTGAAATCTCTTGTGTGTGCACATAATCACACTTTCCTCAGCAGAGGCTGTCCTTTCCCATTAGGGTTGAGAGTCATCCCACTGATAATATTCACCGAGAAGGCCTCGGTGGGAGGCTTCTTGGGGAAGCCCTCTTGGGGGGATGAAAGGAGGAGGAGGAGGAAATGGAAGAAAAGGAAGAGGAGGAGGAAGAGGAAGAAGACAAGAAGAACAAGAAAAAGAGGAAGAGGAAGAAGGAGAGGAGGAGGAGGAGGAGGAAGAGGAAGAGGAAGAAGAAGAAGAAGAAGAAGAAGAAGAAGAAGAAGAAGAAGAAGAAGAAGAAGAAGAAGAAGAAGAAGAAGAAGAAGAAGAAGAAGAAGAAGAAAAATAATAATAGCAATAAACAATTCCTTCACTGTTCTTAATAATATGACAATTCTACTTATATGACATTCTGATAGGGTTGACTAAGAGGCTATATTAGCACGTTATGTGCAAAGTTTGATGCAGTTGAAAAGTTCTGCCACTTCATCTCCCTTGAACTAACCCAAAAAAAAAAAACAACAACCAGTGGGTCTTTGTGTGTGTGTGTGTGTGTGTGTGAGTGAGTTTCTGTGTAGGTGGGAGATTTCTTCTTCTCTCTCTTGTGTTTTTAAGGAGGTGACCTTCAAGTTCCTTCATGAATACCAAGGAAAAGACAGAAGGCTCTTAGCAATGATTGTCCATCTGTTCTTAACTTTTTGAACATGTCCCTAAATGGCCCCAGCTGGGTTAAACCCTTGTTGTTGTTTTTCACATGCTTTTCATCTTTATTTTCAGCGTCAATTTCTGAAACAACAAGATGAAAGAGGAGAGGTATCCGAAAACAAACAAGCCCTTATTTTTAAATCTGCCTTGCACAGCAGCGGGGATCTTATATTTTTTGTGTGAGCTTAATGCACTTCCTAAAATTAAGTTCTTGGTCTGCTAATTTATTCCTCTCGCTTGTTTTCTTCCACTTCTGTCTTCTAGGCAGCTCCTGCCTTCTGAGGCATTCTTAAAAAAAAGAAAAAACCATACACACAATTCAAACCACTGCCGACTTTCATATTTTCATAGGGGGATTAAGTAAGATTTTCTTTTGTCCGAGTGGCCATTTTAAGATCACAGTTAACCTGCTGCTTTGAAAGGTAACTCTTCCACGACTCAAAGAGGTGCTTTGCTATGACAGTCACATCTGTGGGATGAGGCGTTTCATCAAAGGCATGGCTCTGCATTGCCTCTGAAGCTTTGGCTGGCACATCCTGTGGTTGGCAAAGCCCTCGCTAGCCAAGATTTCGACGCTTGTGAGAGTGCAGAAATCTTGGCTGGTGCTTCTCATCAGCGACCAGCAGTAACACGAAGAGAAGTCCTGTTAATAAGTTTTCCCTTTGCTGGCTTGTGTGTTTGTGTTGTGGGAAGAAATGTCCTTCTGGAAGATGGTTTAATGGTGGACAGGACCTCATGGCTTGAGTCAAGAACAGAAAAGGTGATCCCATGCTTCCATGTTGGGTGAAGAAGAAGAGAAAGTGGCGCGGTATATAAATTTAATAAAATGAAAAATGAAATGAAAATGAAAGATCAACTGAAGGTTCCTGGCTTTATACTCTCTGTCCAGCCCCGCCTCTCTGTTTCCTGTTCCTGTGTAAGAAAATGTATTCTGATTGGTTGTCAGACTCCCATGGGGCCATGCAGAGGCAACTCTTTAGGTTGTGCTTTGAGTCCAAGTTAGGTTGAACATTGCTTTTACCCAGGTGCCCTGTGGTGTAAAGGGCTAATATTATCATGCCTTAATCCCAACACCCTGGAGCTGAAGGGGAGAATTCTTTGTTATGTAGAATAGACTGGCTCAGGCATTTTAATGGCCCATTAAAGAAAGTGGGGGCTATTAAGAGTGAGTCTGTTTCCTGCCTAAACACATATTTCTCCATTTCTGATCCATAATATTCTGCCTTTCCAATATTTCCCAGGATATTTCAGTTTTCTAGCAGAAGGGTGGGTTTTAACTTCCTATGCTGTGTTTGTTTGTTTGTTTGTTTGTTTTGGAAATAGACAAAGCATGGAAAGGACATTTACACAGCTTCACAACTTGGTGAAGGTAATGCTATCAGTATCGTGGCTTCCTTTTCTCCCATGCCATGGAGCACTTTAAACTACATGTGCTTTCTGCTTTGTCAGTTTTATGGCTCCGTTAAACATTACCATTTAAATATATATTGGACTCCTGGAGGAACAGGGGATATCAAGCTGCATGGAGGAGGGGAGTATAGAAAGAGGTTTCAAAATTTTTTGGGGAATGGTACAACTTGGCATGGATTTTGTTTTGCTTAGTACTTGAATGACATTTGGTTGTGCGTTTGACCAAGCCAAGGACAGGAACTTCTGAAGAGGGATCCCTTGCCAAAAAAAGGAAGGATTTGGTGATTTAATGTTACCTGGTCTAACTCTGATTAAAGTATTTTGATCCTGCGCGAGCTGCACTGGCTTCCTGTGGTCTTTCGGGTGCGCTTCAAGGTTTTGACGACCATCTTCAAAGTGCTCGATGGCTCGGGGCCTAGTTATATGCGAGACCGTCTCCTGCCCCATACATCCCTTAGACTGATACGCTCCCACAGAGAGGGCCTTCTCCGGGTGTCGTCGGCCGGACAATGCCGTCTGGCGACACCCAGGGGAAGGGCCTTCTCTGTGGCGGACCCTACCCTATGGAACGACCTACCCCCAGAACTCCGTACCATCCCTGACCTCCGCCTCTTCCGCCAGTGTTTAAAAACACACCTTTTTCATCAAGCCGGCCTAACATAACCTCCGCTGGGACTAATGTGGATAGTTTTAATTGGGGATTTTAATTGGTTTTAGCGCAGGACTGTTATTTAATAGGTTTTTAAATTTTTGGTATTATTTTGTATGTATTTTTAAATTCCTGTGCACCGCCCTGGGTCCTTTTGGAGAAGGGCGGGATATAAATCAAATAAATAAATAAATAAATAATTTTTTTTTTGGGGGGGTGATGGTGATTTCAGGTAAAATGAGCCTTAATTCCTAAGAAAGGGGAAGAGAGGAAGACAGAGGGGGAGAGAGAGAAACTTCCCAACACACACACACACACACACACACACACACACACACACACAAAGAGAATATTCACACACAATTAAGTTAACCACATTAGTCGAATCTACCCTTTGGGTAGAAATCTTTGAGAAGAATCTTCAAAGTATATTGCACAGAAATATTTTTGAAACTGGTGTGACAGTTTGATGAATCTCTGAGCATCCGATTCAATTTGAAGCTTGAAACTGTAAATTAAGATCAAATCACTTCAGACAGAATTACAAATCTGAATCAAAGTGGATTGACTTGTCAAATCGCAAATTCAAGGGAGATTTCAGAAGGGTTTCAGCACCATAGACAGACAGAACTGAAAGATGCCAGTTTTTTTTCTGAGCTTGGTTATTTTCTTGATGTTTTACAGATAGTTGACAGATAGCTAGATAGTTAGAAGATAGCTAGCTAGATGATAGATTGCTAGATGTTAGATAGATGATAGACAGACATATAGATTGATGATACCCTGTTTCCCTAAAAATAAGACCTCCCCGGAGAATAAGACCAATCAGGTTTTTAGTGCATGTTCTAAAATAAGTCATCTCCCAAAAATAAGCCCTCACCCAAAATATTGCAACACAGCAGCAGCCATGAGATGACCATGCTCTCTGCCTTCTGCACCTCAAAAATAATAAGACCTCCCCGAAAATAAGGCTAAGTGCTTATTTTGGGGGGGTCAAAAGAAAATAAGACCCTGTCTTATATTCAGGGAAACACAGGGATGATAGATGGATGGATGGATGGATATGGGTAGACAGACAGATAGATAGACAGATAGATAAAGATAGCTACTTAGCAAGTTAGCTAGCTAAGCTTGCTAGATGATAGATGGATGAATGGATGGATGGACGGATGGACAGATGGACAGACAGACAGATAAATAAATATTTGTTTGACAGAATTTGAAATCCTTGTACATCAGATGATGAGCTAAAGGCCATGAAACTCAACTCACTACTTAAGATTCCTTAGGCAAATCTTTTTCATTGCTGAAGTGGGCTATAAATTCTGAACGCAGTAGCACATGGAACACATCTTGTTCTCAACTTCTAGCATACTAATGCTGAAGACAAAGAGATGATGTTCGGGCTGATGAACACATTAAAACTGGAGATCAACCCAAAGATTACAAACTAAGAATGGAAATGACACCGTGTTTCTCTCGCTTTGTCTAAAAACAAAGAGATTAATGTGACTAACAGCGACTATTAATGTTGGGTTTTACGCCACTTTTCCACAACAACTGTCGGTATTTGTAATCAGACTCTGAAGTTGTGTACTGATTCCCCTGCCTTTCATGGAAGCTTTTGCCTATCAGATAGTCCTAGCCTTCTTTCAAAATTCAAATTATTCCCGCTGAACCAGAAGATTTAAATCCTATGCTTTTGGGGGAGGGCAGCGTGTCACTCTCATGAATTATGTTGATGGTATATGTGGCTTGTACCAGGAGGTGAACAAACTGAAAGTTCAGAACAAAACACATCATTCATTAATCCCCTGCAGTTAATTCTCCCTCCACAGGTAATTGTCCAGTTTACCTATCCTTTGTCAGATAAGAAAAATTGGGACCACACATTAAGTTCCAGTGAAGCTAATTTATTGCTCACACCAATGCACAAGAATCTCTGTAACTATTGGTGAGCACTAACTTGGCGACAGAGAAGAGTTTAATGGAATTCAAGAGAGAGCTGGACTTAGTTCGCTGGTGGGAACTTGACAATTCCAAGCTTATTCCTCTCTTGACTCCACTCTGCACTCTGCTTTGTCTTCTGCTACAGCCTTACACTCACTAAACTTAATGTAAACTTATTCTACATTATTAGCTACTGGCAATGAATATTCAGTGAATTCAATGAATTCACAAGCACAGGGGAATATAATTAATTACCTGTTCTTGACTAAATAAATGAGATAGATAGATAGATAGATAGATAGATAGATAGATAGATAGATAGATAGATAGATAGATAGATAGATATAGGTTGTGTATGTATGTATGTATGTATGTACCCAACATTACTAGAACTAAGAGGCACTCCATGAAACTTTTGACAGCTAGACCTCAAACAAATAAGTGGAAGTACTTTTTCAACCAGAGGATCACTGGTCTAAGGAACTCCCTGCCAGAAGAAGTGGTGACAGCTGTCAGCCTCAACACCTTTAAGAAAGGATGAGAGGAGTTCATGGAGAACAAGGGTATCAATGGCTGTCATTATGGATGCCTAAGGACACCCTCCGGGATGGAGTGATAGGCAGGATATCTCTCAATGCCATTTGCAGGGAATCATAAGCAGGTGAAGACATCTGCTTGGGAAGACCCTGAAGCAAATGGGGAGCCACTGTGGGAGACAGAATGCTGGACTGGATGGACTGTGGCCTGTTCCAGCAAGGCTGTTCATATGTATGCATGTATGTATGTATGTATGTATGTATGTATGTATGTATGTATATATATATGTAAAAAAAAAGTGGAACCAGTATATTAAAAAAAGATAGTAGTTACAATATATACCATCGACATAAAGCTATTTGGTTTGTAAGAGGGTGAGTTAGTAATGCTGCTGACCTTCAGATTTACTCTGAGTGGCAATTATTTTCTTCCAAGGAAGTTTTTGACATTGAAAAAAACACTGTCCTTATGTCCTTTTCACCAACATTATTTCTTTACACTAAAATAAGGAAAGAAAATGTAAAAGTAAACATCAGGGTTTTTTCTTTCTTTCTAGCCTATTCATTAAAGCCTGAAGGGAAGCAGAAAATCCAGGCGAAATGGACAAAAATGCTCATAAAAAATGAGCAAAACATTGTAATTAACAACTGAAATAAGAAATCGCAAACACAGTATTATTTTTTTAATACAGATTCTCCCATAATGTCAATTCTGACATCTCCACATGCAATTCATTATCAGTTTCATTTTTTTTTTTTACTTAACTCTGCCTCTTTCTCTGTGTATGTGATAATTAATTCATTTATTCATTCAACACATGACTTGCCCTTTGGTCAAAGTTCTGATGCTATCAACCCAAAAGAAAATCATAAAAAAAAAAAAGCCCTGATACAAGTCAATTAAATGCAGTCTGGGTTAAAAAGAAAAGCCTCAAAACCAAACATCCCAGAGCAGATCATAATATGAATAGCAAAAATGACCAAAGAGGTTTAAATAAAACCATACATCCAAGAGGAAGAATTGATCTAATGGGCAACATTAAAATTACAAGTGGTTGCCAAAACTGGATCTGAGAGAAGGAAAACTATTGGTGGGTTTTGTGAGAAGATTTCTCAATTAGGTGACACATGCTGAGGCCTTAATATCATTTCCTAAATGAATCGTTTTTCTGTTTTACATAAAGATCTCTAACTCTATATACAGAAGCGTACAAATATCGCTGCTACTGATGAGAAAATTGTGACCTAAACAATCTATGTATGAGGAAGCATTTGTGTGTTGTGGCCCACTAGCGGCCAGTGACACTGGTGGGAGAGTCGGACAGTGAGGAGGTTGGGGAGGAACATGGGCCAGTCCTGGAGTCTGGGGAAGGCTCTGAGGAGGCAGAGAGGAGGCCAGGGCCATCTGACAATTATCAGCTGCCTTCAGTCAGACATCAGTGAGCTGGAACCTGTTCCCAGTGTGAGCATGTGAGGAATTGCCAGGAGAAGGGAACAGCTAAGGAACAGGGGTTGACGGTGGAGTAAGGCCACAGGTGGATGGTGAATGGCCCCTCCCAGAGGAAATAAAAGAGGAGCGAAAGGGGAGTGGAGTTTGCAGGAGACAATTAGTTCCTTCCTGTATTCTTGCCAAGCATTGTGGCATCTGAAAGATATCGGCCTGGCCTCTCTCCAAGCCTGATAAAGATCTGCAATTGTGAACTATCTGGAAAGACTGTGGGAGAGGAAAGACTTTGCTGGAGAGGAATTCACTGTAAATTAAATAAAAGAGGTTTATTGGGATGAGGACTCAGCTTCATGCTGCTGGGGAAGATTAGGCCAGAACAGTGTGCATGTGTATTTACATGTATGTATGTATGCATGCATGCATGCATGTATGTATATTTGTATACATGCATGTATTCATCATCACCATCTCTATTTCCTACGTCAAGGCCAATTGAAAATGGATCTATTTCTAGCGCAATTTTTTTTTTTTTGGCAGCAAAAATTAGCATTCATCTGGGTGGGTGGTTTAGATAGCCTTAAAACATTGATAAATGCTCTTCCATTGCTATCCATTCCAACTGCAGATTAACCAAGCGACAATTGCCCTTTAAAAAAAAAAAAGAACCTCGATAATTGTCACCTCCGAAAATAGGTTTATTGAGCTAAATCATTTCAATATACATTTAGGAGCGATGGTTTCCTTTAATGGAAGGCAAGATTAAAAAATGTGTGATGTGCTTGGAGACCAACTGTCTCTACAGGGCTCCGGGAGATGCCAAAAAGCATTTGTTATTTATGGTAAGTAAAATTCACTTGGTCATTTATCGTTTGCGATTGGTAGCATCGCAGGTGTTGATTGGCAGCTTCCGAATACCCCGTGCAGCGTCCCTTCTGTGCTAGCCGCTGAGACGAAGGGCAGCGATAAAGTAGATTCATCAAAATAATCTGTACTGGTGAAAATATCGGCAACCTTTTAACTGCTGCTGAGCATTTTGTCATTTGGCCTAGAGGGACACTTACTGAAATCTGCACACATTTCACAGCAAATTAAGGTCTTAAATGCATCCTATCTTCTGCTGCTTGTTTTACTTTTTAGATTTCTATTCTCCTTTCCTGTGTAGGGGGTTCAGGAAGCCGCAACCCACCCTCTCCACATTGCATCAGCCTTGTGGGAATGTGTGTGGTCCAATAGACGTTTTAGCCTGAGCTCTTTTCAATCCCAGTTCAGCTCAATTAAGAGCAATTCTGTCCATCCATCCATTCATCCATCCATCCATCCTTCCATGCAATTATCCATCCATCCACCCACCCACCCACCCATGCAATTATCCATCCATCCATCCATCCATCCATCCATCCATCCATCCATCCATCCATCCATCTCTGTTCTCTCTCTCTCTGTGGTACATGCATACTGTATATTTATCTGCACATCTCTTTCTCTGTGTTTGTGTATGTGTGTTTGCACACCTACACATGTACATAGGAGCTATCAGGGATGAGCTGATCTAGCTATCAGAGGGGGAAAAAAGATAACTGTAGCAGCCAAGAATATGTGTTAGAATTGCCAACAATATTTTCAAACACCTGTGATTTCAGAACAACTTTCAGAGGTAACCAAAAAGAGAATATAATATTGCAGTAGGTATAATTAAGATTAAGGCAATTAAGATCCGGAAATATGTAGAGAGTAAGGGAGATGACCTTAATGGAAACATGCAAGAAATATTACCCAGGCAAAAGTAACGGAAATGTTGTTATTGTTAGTTGCGAAGCCATGTGTGACCCATTGCGACCCCATGGACAACGTTCCTCCAGGCCTCCCTGTCCTCTACCATCCTCTGGAGTCCATTTAAGCTCATGCCCATTGCTTCGGTGACTCCATCCAGCCACCTCATTCTCTGTCGTCCCCTTCTTCTTTTGCCCTCCATCTTTCCCATCATTAGACACTACTCTACTCTACTCTACTCTACTCTACTCTACTCTACTCTACTCTATTCTTATACTCTTGTTTTCTTTGCACAACCCAGTAGAACACATATGATTGAATTCCACATGATCTGCCTTAACACAAACAATGATTGTTAAATCAGACACTTCGAGACTTCAAAATCAGGGAAGGGAGAATAGAAGCTGCAATCAGTAAAAAAAAAACCACCCTTGCCTCCAACCAAAAAAAGAGAGTTCATCCTAATTTAAATTCTACCCATCACTCCTTTAATTGACCACAGCCTCTTCATACAAAAAGGCCAATCTTCTTGCCCCAAAACAATAGTAGTTTTCTCAGTATTAGTGCAATGACACCTTTAAAACTCTGTAGGAAGCAGAAGACACTGAGGGCATGGATGTATAAACCAATACACTCCCTTCTTCCAAGAAGACAAGCAATTGAAATAACAACAACTCTTCTATTTTTACAAAAAAAATAGTGTCAGGTGGCCAAGTAGCTGCTTGCTACACATTAGGCTTTGTGCACAACTGTTCAGAGAGTTGAAGGACAGGAAAGGTTAAAGAGCAGGGGGAAGGGTCAAATCAGATAAGCAAAAGTCCATATTTTATGGAATTACTGGTTTACTCATCACTTTTTCTTGCAGTTTGACAGGCATCCGAGTGATTAGGTTAACTCCTTCAAATAGATTTATAGGCGCCAGAGAATTTTTATTCAACTTACCCTTGTGGGAAAGTCTTGCTATAATGTCTTTATTGCTGGCAGTTGTGATTTTTAAAAAAAAAAAAAGTTTCATGGAATAATGAGGCCCAGCAAATGGTTATCAAAGTCATGTGGATAGATTTGCAGTTCCAGGTGCAAATATTCACAGCTGCACCAGTGTTGGAACACAAGTCCGGTTGGAAGACTGATCCTTTCCCCCAAATTTTCCAAATTCAAAATCTGGATCCATGCATAAGATGGACATTAAAACATATTGGTACTTAGGACTCCATGGCTCAGCTTGGTATGTAATTGTCTGGCCCAAGCCCAGAGAGAAGACAGAGAGACCCAATCAAGTTCAGTTCCTCATCTGCTTACGCTTAATAGACAGAATCTTGCCAAACTAAAGATATACATTTCTAACCTCCTAGATACAGTGTATCCTGGGAAATTCTAGGGTGTCCTTAGGCTGAATCTCTTCCCCGCTTCTCCATTCAACTCAAGACTGCATGAGTCTGGGGGCCTCTTTCTGAGAAAGCTCTGCATTGCCAAAAGCCACCCCATCTGCTCCCACTGGTGCACATATCCTCACAATAATATAGTCAGGGCCCTTGGTTCTCTTTAAACTTGCTTGTTTTCTTGCAGATATTTCATTACCCAAACTAGGGAACATCATCCGTGCTCATGATGATCATTATCCCTGACGATGTTAACCAAGTTTGGGTAATTTTATTTATCAAATTTATTTTTATTTATCAAATTTATATCCTTCACCTATCTCTGGATTGGACTCAGGGCGGCGCACAGGAAAGGAATAAAATGTAAAAAACAATAAATACAGGGTATTAAAAATAAATTAAACTAAATTGCACCTGTGCTAAAATTGCCAATTAAAACCCATTTCTAAAATAAGATTAAAATTTAGAGCTATGCCAGGCCGGCCTCGTGAAAGAGATATGTTTTTAGAGCCCAGCGGAAGAGACGCAGGTCTGTGATCGTGCGGCGGTCGGGTGGTAGGCTGTTCCAGAGGGCAGGAGCTGCCACAGAGAAGGCTCTCACTCTGGGGGCCGCCAGCCAGCATTGTCCGGCAGACGGCACCCCGATGAGGCCCACCCTGTGAGAGCGGACAGGTCTAAGGGAGGTATGTGGTAGAAGGCGGTCCTGCAGATAACCAGGTCCCATGCCATGGGGCGCTTTGAAGATGGTCACTAACACCCTGACATGCCTGCAAGAAAACAACCAAGCTCAGAGAGTATCAAGGATCCCACAGTTCAATGCTGAGGTACAAATGTTCTCCTTTATGAATAATACAGGGGTTTTGCAAAGCATCTCCTTGAAATGTTAAAGTACTCCATCGGTTGCACAGCTAACCACAGCCTGGCACAGAACTTGTAATTTATTTATTTTTCGAATTTATACCCCACCCTTCTCCTTGTTAGGACCCAGGTCGGCGCACAGGCATTATTAAAACCATAACAAAAGACAATATACATTATTTAAAAACATATTAAACTAAATCCCGTGCTAAAAAAACCCTTTAAAACCCTGAAAATTAAAATTTGTAGATAAAAGTCAGAAATGGGGGGCTATGCTAGGCCGGCTTGTTGGAATAGATACGTCTTCAGACGTTGGCGCAAGAGGTGGAAGTCCGAGGTGGTGTGTAGGTCGGGGGGGTAGGTCGTTCCAGAGGGCCGGGCCCACCACAGAGAAGGCCCTTCCCCTGGGCGTCGCCAACCGGCATTGCCCGGCCGACGGTACCCGGAGAACACCCTCTCTGTGGGAGCGGAGTGGACGAAGGGATGTATGGGGCAGAAGGCGGTCTCGTATATAGCCAGGCCCCGAGCCATGGAGCGATTTGAAGATGGTCGTCAACACCTTGAAGCGCACTCGAAAGGCCACAGGCAGCCAGTGCAGCTCGCGCAGGAGAGGTAATGAAGGAAGGAGTTCATAGGCTGACCCTAATTGCACTTCTTGGCTCTTGCCTCTCTGATATACCAAGTTGTGGCATTAGACTTGGCACGAACGGCGTAATCAATAAGCCGATAGGACATATGTAACCCCCTTCACCCGAGGCGTAGTATTGGCCGCTGTCTCGCCGGTCTTTGGCATAACGAAATGGTGTAAACTATGAATATTTAGATACAATTCAAGGTAAAAATCACTTGATGTTAAGGGTACTGTGGGTTATGGGTGATTGGCAGAACACTTAGTACAGTCTTCACTCTGCTTCGTAAATGGATTGTCGCTCGTGTTGCAATTTCTAGCTTGAGAATGTAGATCATGTCCTGCTTCTATCCAATGGGGGAAAAAATTGAGCAATTAATCACTACAGTTGATCAATACCTTTTTCTATCAGTGTATCTTTCAGTTCTCCCTGGTAATTCTTCTGCTGGAAAAGCATAATTCCTCTTGCTATATTATCTAGTGACAGAATTTATTCTGAAGCACTTAGGGCAGCATCTCGTCTGACTTGCCCAAATTATGCTATCAACTTTGTCTCATATTAATGAATGGGCTACTTCTGCCAAAACTATTAAGAGGCATGTGCCAGTCCATAAAGCATTTCACCCAATCTTTTCTTTTCTTTTTCTCTCTCTCTCCCTTTCCCATCAACACAGGTTTCGTTGAAGGCAATTTCTTCCTGGATTTTGTTTTTGTTTTTTGTTGAGATTTTATATTTGGAATCCCAAACGGATGAAGGATGAAGTACAAATCCCCAGCTGGAAGCAAAGACAAAACAGATGCCTTCGCAGATTCCACTTTCCCTGTCTTCTATGAGATGTCCAGGAGAGCCATTTGTCCCGAACGGTGATGGCTTGCAAACTGGAAAACCAGTTCTTTTGTCTCAGGTGCCCAGGAACCATCAAGCGTTGGCTGTTGATATGTTTTGTTTATTCACCAGGGCAAGCTAAGCTTCGTGTCGGTAACTCAACTGAAGTGTCTCCAGTGCTATGAGATTTCATAAAACATTGTAAGAGGCAGAGTGTGAGCTCACGTTGCAGATTCTTCCCCCCTCCTCCTCCTCCTGCCTTACTGGGGAAGAAATAAATAGCACGACAAGTAGTAAACACATAACTTTCTCTCCATTTGATCCAGGGAGAGGGGCTATTGGCTAAAATCTCGACAATTGGCTGTTACTAAACTCAAGGCTCTGGCTGTGTTTAATGTGAGCCACAGATAACCACTCAGCAGGAACTCAAACTAAAGCAACTACAGAGAGTTCCGTTGAAGGAAAGACCTGCATCCAGAAACTCAGGGTTAAATGCAGGACTGGAAAAAGGAATTGTGAATTTAGGTTTTTTTGGGGGTGGGGGATTGAGAGAGGAACAGAAGAGTTCACTCCCACAGAGAGGGCCTCCTCAGGGTGCCGTCGGCCAGGCAATGCCGGCTGGCGACCCCTAGGGGGAGAGCCTTCTCTGTGGCAGCTCCTGCCCTCTGGAATGACCTGCCCCCTGACCTACGGACAATCACGGACCTGCGCCTTTTTCGCCGGGCCTTGAAGACTTATTTATTTCGTGCGGCCGTCCTGGCATAGTTTTTAACTGGCATAGTTTTAAATGGGATAGTTTTGAATGGTTTTTTAGCAGGGATTTTAATAAGGTTTTAAGACAGGCTATTTATCATTTAATGTATTTTTAAAGGTTTCTATGTTTTTTACTTGTGATTTTACTTGTGATTTTATTGTTGCCTGTACACCGCACTGAGTCCCGGAAGGGAGAAGGGCGGTATAGAAATTTAAATAATAATAATAATAATAATAATAATAATAATAATAATAATAATAATAATAATAATAATAATAGTAATAGTAATAGTAACAACAACAACAACAACAACAACAACAATAACAATAACAATAACAATAATAATAATAATAATAATAATAATAATAATAATAATAATAATAATAATAATAGAAAAAGAAAATTTAAAAAAAAGATCAAGAATTGAATCAGGTGTTTCAATTGGAAGAAGCTGTACGGTTGTATGAAAATTTTTGTAAAGAATTCTCTTCTTGTTTTTCTTCGCTCATTCTTTCAAAGTCTAATTTCCTTCAGTAGATTACTTTTTTGAACTAATATCACATATTAGGAGTTTTCGATCAGCCTGTGCACAATCTAACAACCAATCCAAATTCCAGACTTTAAAAAAAGTGCAAGAGTTTTCTGACTGCATTAATATACCTTAGAATAGAATAACAGAGTTGGAAGGGACCTTGGAGGTCTTCTAGTCCAACCCCCTGCTCAGGCAAGAAACCCTATACTATGGTTATCCAACATCTTCTTTAAAACTTCCAGTGTTGGAGCATTCAAAACTTCTGGAGGCAAGTTGTCCGACTGATTATTTGTTCCAACTGTCAGGAATTTTTTCCTTAGTTCTAAGTTGCTTCTCTCCTTGATTAATTTCCACCCATTGCTTCTTGCCCTGCCCCCAGGTGCTTTGGAGAATAGTTTGACTCCCTCTTCTTTGTGGCAACTCCTGAAACTTTGACCCAGCTGTTGTTTTGCTGTTTAGCCAAGAAAGACAGGCATTTAGAGAATTAGGTTTTTAGGAGATATATATGAGATATACTGTATATGGATGCTGTGTCTATAATTAAATTTGGTATAGAGTTTTCTCTGCACAAATGCTCAGTATAGTGTAATTACTTTATGTTTCACATATATCACAAATGGAGAGTTTCATCGTGATTTTACATATGATGACATTTTGCATGAAAATCTGCCAGTATTCAAAACTGCAAATACGATTATTACCACAATGCTAAACAAAAATGAATATTGATGCAATCCTATTCAGTCATCTATTTTTTTTCATGGAATCTACATATGTATCAATATTTCTGAAAGTTGGAAATTACCAAGACATAATGCATGCTGCATAATGCACACGTTTCAATGAGGGATTCGTTTCAGTAATTCAATATTTCTCTTTAAACTCTTCTCCAGAATAAGAGTACAAGGAAGAAGAACTTATAAAGGAACTAAGACATGGGAGAAAGAAGAATGGCTTATACCTGTTCTTTGGCTGAAAGACCCAGTTAAAGGTATAAATTGGGGAAATGTGACCTCTAGATCTGCCTTAGTCAGATTGGCTGATCTTGGGTCAGTCATATTCTCTTAGCCTTAGGAAGGCTTTTCCCAAGACTGACTTGAGGGCCTAAAAATAATTAAATAAATTTAGAGGCTAGACTGGGAAGTTAAACAAAAAGGAGAGGCAACAATGGAAAACACTTCCATACACTGGCCAAATAAAATATATAGAGATGCTTATTAATGTATCAAAAGCTTAACAAGATTTTAGGTTTATTTGGAAACTGCAATCAAACCCAGCCACCAAAAGATAGTTCTTTCATTAAAAAGAGCTCATATTCCTAATAGTTAAGTAGGTAAAGGTTCCCCTTGAACATATGTACTAGTTGTTCCCGACTCTAGAGGGCGGTGCTCTGTCCATTTCAAAGCCGAATATCTAGCGCTGTCCGAAGATGTCTTCGTGGTCATGTGGCCAGCATGACTAAACAGTGACAGTGCACAAACGCTGTTACCTCCCCACTCTATTTTTCTACTTGCATTTTTACATGCTTTCAAACTGCTAGATTGGCAGAAGCTGGGACAAGTAACGGGAGCTCACTCTGTTATAGGGCAATAGGGATTTGAACCGCCGAACTGCTGACTTTTCTGATCGACAAACTCAGCGTCTTAGCCACTGAGCCACCGTGCCCCTATGAATAAAACATATAGATGTGCTTATTAATGTATCAAGAGCTTAACAAGATTTTAGGTTGATTTGGAAATTGCAATCCAATCCACCCATCAAAAGGTAGTTCTGCATTAAAAAGAGCTCATACTCCTAATACTGCCTGTCCTTCTTTGCCGTTGAAGAATTTTAAAAATGTCCTTCTTAACGGCGGCAAACTTCTGATTTGGAAACACGCAGTTCTGCTTTTAAAAGAAGACTCGTTCTACTTGTCGGAATTGGCTTAAATGAACTATTCTCCTGCTCCTCATCTAGCTGTATTTTGTCAAAGCTTTATTCCAAGGTGAACTGAGCGATGAGCACCGGGATCTGAACAAACGCTGAAATGGAATTAGCACTTACATCTCTATTAATATAATGAGCAGAGAGAGAGAGAGAGGGACTGTAATCTATCATGTGCGTTTCAAAACACCTTCAGCTAATTCATGTCAAGCTGTCCAGCATAGAAGGAAAACAATGGGAAGGTAGCGTAGCAACTCCAGTGGTGATTTCAGAGGGTTTTTTTGGGGGGGAGGGGAAGCAGTGCACAAGTCCCCCCCACCTCTTAACAAGCTAAAATTTAGGACGTGGTGCCTTGGTCTTCAGTCTTATTTCCAGAACTCGTCCCCTTCAATTATTTAGCCCTCCGGCAGTTGGTTTCATTAGCCCCCTCCTGTGCTATAATTTGTTCTATTAGATATATGCATAGGGGGCTTTTCGGGGAGAAGAGATCATTAACCGATCACAGTAAATTAAATAAAAAGGGGGCTACTGATTGACAGTCCAGCTGAACCAGGAGGTGAACTGGCTAACCTTAAGTTCAGTGTTGCTTGGTAGATATCAAAGGGAAGAAGAAAAAAAGAGAAGTGAAGAGAAGTTGGTTCTCCATTGCCATGAAAATATTTACAGACCCCTCGCATCCTGGACATAAATTGTTTCAACTCCCACCCTCAAAACGAAGCTATAGAGCATTGCACACCAAGACAACTAGACACAAGGACAATTTTTTCCCCAAACGCCATCACTCTGCTAAAAAAAGAATTCCCTCCACACTGTCAAATAATTCACTAAGGCTGCATTACTATTACTACTGTCTCTTTGCACTTCTACCATCAGGCAGAAGATATCAAAGTATAGCCAGCCGAACAAACAGGTTTAATAATAATAATCTTTATTGTTGTTGTAAAAATTACAATGAAATTCGTTTAAACATAGCTTCTATCCTTGGGCTGTGAGACTTTTAAATTCAACCGCAATCACTCCATGCACATGCTAGTTTTTTCTTTTTTCATTTCTCTTTTTTTTGGTTTCTGTTATAATTTTGCACCAGTGAAGTTAAAACCAATTTCATTGTAATTTTAGTACAATGACAATAAAGTTTATTATTATTACTATTAGTCTTCTCATCGTTCCTATCACCCATCTCCTCCCACTTATGACTTGCAGGACTGTAACTTTGTTGCTTGTATCCTTACAATTGATATTGATATTGATTGCTTCCCGATTGCTTATTAGCACCCTATGACTATCATTAAGTGTTGTACCTTATGATTCTTGACAAGGGTATCTTGTCTTTTTATGCACACTGAGAGCCTATTCACCAAAGACAAATTCCTTGTGTGTCCAACCACACTTGGCCAATCAAGAATTCTATTCTATTCTATTCATTGCAGACTTTCAAGTTGAACAAAGAGGCAAATTCATTCCCAAATGTTACTGAGATTAGGAGCACTTTAGTGCCTAAGGCACGGTTCAGGACACCAGGGGCCCTCCGATATTTATTTGCCAACAGAGCCTTTGATACTTATAGATGAATTGGATCCTCAGCCAAACTGCCTAATCTGTTAATTAATGTGTGCTACTGATGCTTCTTGGTCATTAATCATAAACAAAAAAATAGATCTGCATTTTTTAAAAGCGACGAATGCAAATCCTTGTCATAAATCTGTGCTTCGTCCCAATTAGCTGCTATTTAGGAAGTCGTGTGCGCAAGCTTTTACATATCTATAGTTACTGTTCCAGTTATGGTTTTGACACAGACAGACATGTCTGCATGTCGATCTTCTCACTGAAAGGCCACTCCTGTAGCTTGCTTCCTATGTAGCAAAGCAATAATTCCGACTGCATTCTGGAAAGCAGTAGCAGTTCCCTATGTGAACTTTCAAAATTTTGGGGAATGAGCAGTAGGAAGTACCTAATGTCATTTCCTGCTGGTGGATATCCCAGAGGCCCCTAGTGGATCATTATGTGAAATAGATGAGATAAGACTTTGGTTTGATCCCTCAAGCTCCTTCGTCTGTTCAACTAAAGAGCCAGAGGCAAAATGATAGAAAATTGTCCCCTCAGCGCCTTTGTTCTTGCGTGAGATTCTAATTGCAAGCACTGGTAACATCACACACAGGCAAGGCAACAGACATTTGGCCAACAACTAGAGAGCTGTGAACAAAACATTTAAGCAATTAAGCTCGGTGTAGGTCTTTCTCTGAATAACAGAAGATGCCACAAGTGCATAAGTGTTCCAAGCTCCCTTTTTTAAAAAGAAAGAAAGAAAAGAAACTAAAAAAAAAAAAGAAGGAAAAGAGAAATATTTCCTATTGTAGAAAGACAGAGAAAAGCTTCAACTCAGCATTGAAGTGACTAATGTTCTGGAAAATATTGAGGCAGACATTCACTTGCAAAATAATACCCAACATTGGCCTCGGGGGAGAAAAAAGTCCCTCATCTCTTGCATTAATCTAGAAATCTAAGAGATGGTTTTGCCTGTAGGAGAGGTATGTTCCCCAGGGAACCACAGGAGCTAAAATTCTTGAACAGTAGACACACTTGTGCTAAGTAGAAGTGGGCAGTGTGTGCATGCCCACATACATGTAGAGTGGAGCTACAGCCGCAGTTCCATAACTGCAGGGGTAGTCCAGGGCTGGGTTGCTGCTGACATTACTGCCAGTTTGGCGAGTAAAAAAAAATATTGCACGCTCACTTTGCTTGTGCACATGCCAAACACATGCCGCCCTGGGTCCTTCGTGGAGAAGGGCGGGATATAAATTTAATTAAAATTAAAAAAAAATAAAAAATAAAAAACACGCACACTGCACACATGCACCTTGGCACCTAAAAAGTCGAACCGAAAATCAAGATGACGCTGCTGCTGATAGAACCAGTTTGGGGGCGTGGTAGGCCAAGTTACTACCTACTTGGCCAAACCGGTCCGAACTGGTTGGAGCCCACCTCTGGTGTAGTCCAAACTTCCAAATGGGAGGTTTGCTTTGGAGTTCATTGGTCTCCATCTTTGAAAACACTGGTCAGCAACTCGTTGTCCTCTGACTGCTCCTCCCTATTCTTTTGTCTGCTGTCCGTTCTCGCTGAGGCTGATGGGAGGATGGGAGAATCAATCAATTTTTGGTCATGGAAGGGAAGGGAGAGAAAGGTTGAAAAGGGAAAGGGAGGAATAAGAAAGGAAGAGAGGAGAAAGAGAGGAAGAAGAAAAGAAGTAGACAAAGCTGGCAAGCAGGCACAAAGGAAGGAGGGAGGGAAGGAAGGAAGGAAGGAAGGAAGGAAGGAAGGAAGGAAGGAAGGAAGGAAGGAAGGAAGGAAGGAAGGTAGTGTTGGAAGAAATGTCCTCCTGTGTTCAGTTCAAAGTGGGGAAGAAGACACTGGAAACATGGAGGCTGCTTTGAAAGGTGAACAGGATCGCATGGCTTGAGCTCCTGAACAGAAAAGGGGGATTCCATGCTTCTAGGTTTTAGGTGAAGAAGAAAAAGAGCCAGCGATGCTGAAAGTCTCTGAGTTTTATGCGCTCTCTAGGCTTCGAACCTGAGCTTGTATTCTGATTGGTTGTCAGACTCTAATGGGGCCATGCAGAGGCAACTCTGTAGGCTGTGCTTTGCATCCAAGTTTGGTTGAGCCTTGCTTCTTCCTAGGTGCCCTGTGCTGAGATGGGTAAAGGGCTAATACTATCATGTCTTAATTCCATCACCTTGGAGCTGAAGGGGGGAGATCTTTGTTGTGTAGAATAGACTGGTGCATGCCTTTTAATGGCCCATTGATAAAGGTGGGGGCTATTTAGAGTGAGTCTGTTTCCTGCCTAAAACATGTTTCTCCATTTCTGGTCCAGGGAAATATAATATTCTGCCTTTTCAATATTTCCCAGGATATTTCATTTTTTTCTAGGAGAGGGGTGGGTTTTAATTTCCTACAGAAGGCAGGCAGGCAGGCAGGCAGGCAGGCAGGCAGGCAGGCAGGAAGGAAGGAAGGAAGGAAGGAAGGAAGGAAGGAAGGAAGGAAGGAAGGGCTTCCTTAGGGTGACTGCTCCATTCTGCCTCATGATAGGGGCCCATCTTGTTTCCACCTTGCATCCCCCTTTCTACTACCTGAAGTACTTTACCACGTGACCTGCTGTTTCTGTAAATATGTTCCCTCATTTATTTCCAGGGAAATTAACAAATCTACTTACAAGTGTACTCCATGTAATTTGAAGTAAGCCATTTGTTGCTTAATTGTAGAGAGAGAAGACGTGCTAATAAAGTGAGCAAGGAAACTGCGAGCTCTCTAACCTACACCTTAAACATCATCAATATGCAAACTCACACTCCTGAAGGGAGGGAAAGAAGAAAAAAAAAAACCTTGGGAGTCGTATATTGCATTAAAAATCTCTTTATTTGGTGAGGGAATCTTAAAGCCCCAGCAATGTTTGTTCGGGGCAAGGAAACATTGACAATGCGAAGAGCATTGCAGGAACAAAAAGTACTTTGCCATAAATCATTTTTATCTTAACTTTATTGATTATGATTGTGAAATATGTTTCCCAGGAATATAAGCATGGAACAGCTGTTGAAGGCTTAATTTTTAGTATTATTGTATTCCATTGAAATCCATTCTTTTGGCAATTCCACCTTGTAACAGGAGTTTAGCGCACTGGGAATTGCTTTATTAGCCACAAAGATCGTGTGTGTGTGTGTGTGTGTGTGTGTGTGTTTTAATGTTCAAACTTTCTGGAGAGAAATTCCAGGTCTCCATGGAGACCACATACTTTTAAAAGTTCTGATGATTATCTTCTTCAACGAGAAGGCTGGGCAGATGTCATTATACCTTTCCCATCTCTTTGCTTGAATTTATTCCGTTTTTAATTGGAAACTCATTATGTAACGAAATGAGACCCACACTTACTTTTAATTTCCTGTGTGTGTTGTCATCTTAATCAGGGTTACCTTGCATGGTGGTAACAGAAACCAGGAATGAAAAGACATAAACATTAAAAAAAAAAATTAGAGAAATGCCAAGGAAGAAGAGCAATATGTGCATCGAAAAGAAAGACAGAAGAATAAACTAGAAGTAGAATAACTACGGATGTGGGGCTCATTGGCTAAGATGCTGAGCTTGTCGATCAAGGAAGGTTGGCAGTTCGGTGGTTCGAATCCCTAGCGCTGCATAACGGAGTGAGCTCTCATGACTTGTCCCAGCTTCTGCCAACCTAGCTGTTTGAAAGCATGTAAAAAATGCAAGTAGAAAAATAGGAACCACCTTTGGTGGGAAGGTAATAGTGTTCCACGCACCTTTGGCATTTGGTCATGCCGGCCACATGACCACAGAGACGTTTTCGGACAGCGCTGGCTCTTTGGCTTTGAAACGGAGATGAGCACCGCCCCCTAGAGTCAGGAACAACTAGCAACAACATATGTGCAAGAGGAACCTTTACCTTTAAGCTTTGATAGAAGCTTAATATCCTTTCTATCGCTATCTGTGTATCGTCTACATCTATACATTTTCACTGTGTGTATAATATGCATTTTTTCCTCTTTTGAAAATATATATTTAGGGTCCTTGAAACCATGAGTTGTAATATTGCATTTCATTGTGCTTTGCAGAAACTTGTGTACAGAGAGAGTTAGAAGATCATTAACTGAGGTGCTTCTGAAACTCTGACCTCATAGACTGACCTATGCACATTTTCAGTAGTTGTGGGGGCATTAATAATGTTTGCAGCACAGTGTGTTAACTTGGTTCATCAGCTCAACAAAAAAAATGACAATCAGAGAACCAATTTGGCTGATAAAGTGAGAGGCTCAGGACACACAACACACACACACACACACCACCAACAACAACAGCAACAACACACACACACTATGTTTCTAAGAAGCAGTTATTATTTCAGCTGTTTAGCAATATGTTACTGGATTCCTGGAATGCAGTATCAACGACATTCCCAGATTTTCATTTGGGGTTTTGCAAATCGGGGGGCTGTTTTTCATAGCAACCGTGACTTCCTTCCTGCTTAAAATGTCAAACGTTTTGCAACCAGGCCATTCCACAACACTAATGCAAGGGCTACAGAATAGGCTGGGATGTGGTTAAATTGCAGCATGGGTTACAAGAGCTTCTACTATTCTCTCCCCTTTTGGTTTAGCATGGCCATGTGCATGGAAGAGCTATTCCTTTCTGTGAAGGATTCTTTTATTTCCAGAAGCAAAGAAATGTAGTGGGCATCCCAATTGAGACATCTCAGACTCCAAGATTTCAGTGCTTTTTTTGTTTTGACTTTCTATATTTGCAAGTTTAATTTTCAGAATTGGAAATTAGAAATAGCATAAAAGTTTATGGAAGGGAAGCGATCCATTGGGCACTAAATAGTCCACAGGTTTTCTTCAAAAATCTATCTACCATCATCTGTCTGTCTGTCTATCCGTCCATCTGTCTGTGTGTCCTACCTACCGTCTTTGGACAGCGCTGGCTCTTTGGCTTTGAAACACAGATGGGCACTGCCCCCTAGAGTTGGGAACGGCTAGCACATATGTGCGAGGGGAACCTTTACCTTTAAGCTTTGATAGAACAAATCTAACGATTCTGATTGCATCCTGTCATTAATACAAGTGAAGGTTGATGTGACACTGTAGCAAAATTATTCTGGAGTTCTGTTAGGAAAGGACAATGACTTTTCACTTTTTTCCAGACATCTTCACAATAACCTCATCGTTTTAAAAATAGAATATTTTACAAATATCGGCTACTGGCAAGGCATTTTCCACCTGAGTGGAGAAGTTTAACTTCGAATCATTCCAGAGATTCTGCGGAATCTTCATGTCAGCAGAAACAGCATTAATGAAACACGAATAGTCAACATTAATTAGTGGTAATGGAAAATTAAAACTTGATTATAATTGCCATGAATCTGTGACACTCTGCCCTCACTAGAAATATATAAGGCAGCTAATTAATTACTGTAGTGCTACATTATTTTTACAATAATTTCATTAAACAGTCTACAAGAGAGGGAGAGTGTCAGGATGACATTAGAGTTTTGTAATTTAGAGGAAGAAATTGAGTATGTACACTCACTTTCTTTTTGAGAGGTTGTCAATTAAAAATAAACTCTAGGATGATGTTTTTATTTATCATTGTTCAATCATGTTATCCTCAGGAATAAGAATAGATGAATCTTTCTCTCTTTATTTCTTTTGGCTTCTAACTTTTCTTGTCTTGAAAATAGTCTTTCCTGTTTTTTGCATTAGTCTTTGTGGTTTTTTTAAAGCAAGTTTTTCATAAATTTCTGCACAAATACACTTATACAGACACACGTACATACACACAGAGAGCAAGAGTGTGAGTGAGACAAAAACATGCATACACACAATCTTTCCCCCCCCCCTAATAAACAACTTTTTCTCCAGCATCTAATCTGACCAGTTTTAGCAAGCAATTTTTTTTCTAATCCCAAATGCATTTTGGGTGCTTTTATTTCATTGTGGAATAAGCTGTACTTGATGAAGTATGGAAGTGATAACAGTGTTCCAGTTGGCCCTCTGGGTCTTCCATGCAAAATTACATGCATAGTTTTGCCCATCGCTATGTCACAGCAACAGAAGTATTCCCAATATCTCTTCGGAAGATATCCCCACATGGGAGTCAATCAACTGGAATCCTTATCTATGTCTGTAAATGCCAGAAGGCATCATGAAGACCATGGGGTGTCCAATTTGCATGTGGCTCAGGGGCTATGATGCTGAGCTTGTCGATCAGAAAGGTGGGCAGTTTGGCAGTTCGAATGCCTAGTTCTGCATAACGGAGTGAGCTCCTGTTACTTGTCCCAGCTTCTGCCAACCTAGCAGTTTGAAAGCACATTAAAATGCAAGTAGAAAAATAGGAACGACCTTTGGTGGGAAGGTAACAGTGTTCCGTGCACATTTGGCATTTAGTCATGCCAACCACATGACACAGAGATGTCTTTGGACAGTGCTGGCTCTTTGGCTTTGAAATGGAGAAGAGCACCACTCCCTAGAATCAGGAATGACTAGCACATACCTTTACCTTTGCCATTTTAAGCTGTGGATCCTTCAAGGCTGAGAACCCAATGAGCCAGTCTTCTTGCAAGATTGACTCACACTTTCACTAAAATTTGGTTCAGCTACAGCATGACAATAACAGGGAGGTGGGTGGATGGAATGCAAGGGTGGAGGAATGGTATTCAAGCATCTGTTGGCTTCCGTGAGACATTGCTGGCATCTCAAGGACACACCGAACAGATGTGGCTGGCTGTTTCCCATAACAAAATGAACAGAAGTGATTGGTGGATGTATTGGATCATGGGTGTTACGTAGGGAAAAGAGGGAATTATCCATGCTTCCTTGTTTTGCTTCTTTTGTGCCAATGTGGTTTATTCAGTAAAGTTTTATACTCTTGATAAAATACAATACAATACAATACAATAGCAGAGTTGGAAGGGACCTTGTAGGCCTTCTAGTCCAACCCCCTGCGTGGGCAGGAACCTTATACCATTTCAGACAAATGGCTATCTAACATCTTTTTAAAGACTTCCAGGGTTGGGGCATTCACAACTGCTGGAGGCAAGCTGTTCCAGAGGTTAATTGTTCTCACTGTCAGGAAATTTCTCCTCAGTTCTAAGTTGCTTCTCTCCTTGATTAGCTTCCACCCACTGCTTCTTGTCCTGCCCCCAGGTGCCTTGGAGAATAGTTTGACTCCCTCTTCTTTGTGGCATCCTCTGAGACATCGGAACACTGCTATCCTGTCTCCCCTGGTCCTTCTCTTCATCAAACTAGACATACCCAGCTCCTGCAACCGTTCTTCAGGAGCTGGGTATGTCTAGTTTGATGAAGAGAAGGACCAGGGGAGACATGATAGCAGTGTTCCGGGTATAAATAAAGTCCCAGGTGTTTTGCCAAGTGGACAGTTGACACTGTCTTTATGTAAAATTCGCAAAATTGCACACAGACTCAACTGGCGGTAATGCTAACAGAAACCCACCCCTGATCTGAATTGCACATCCTCCTCCTCCTCCTTCCAATGAAACAAAAGGGAAAGAAAACACTGAAAAAGACTCAGAAAGATAGATGTGATTTATAATAGGACTCATTGTACTTTGGGTGTTCACCAACTTGTTTTTCAGCCTTTAGGGAAAAAAAGTTTTGCCTGGTTGGAAAATGGATAACTCCTAAACTTAATAATCAGGCCATACAAAAGGTGGCCAACGGAATGAATAAAACAGTAGAATCTATCAGATGTCAAGGGATATTAATGTCACCATCAGACTCAAATCAAACGCCACATTCCAGGACGTCTCCTCTGAGGATGAACACACAATGGAAAATCGAGGGGGAAGGGAAGCAACAGCGAGGAGAGGGAGAAAATTTGGTTCATTACAACCTTCATTCATGCATAATTACTCTCCGTCATTGTTGCCGTATTTCTTGAAAAATGTGTGGCTGAACATTTGACTGCCCATGTAGCAAACAAAAGATTAATATCCATGGGCAGCTGCTCTTGGTCCCTCGATGACTTTCAAGGTTATCTACACAAAGCCCCAAGATTTAGTGATGGATGTTCAGATAATATCCTGAGACACCAGCTACATTAGGCCTGGTAGCAATCCCGGAGAAAAGTTGAGACTTGGCCAAATATCTTGACTTCTGTAATAGGATTTTTCATTGCAAGCCAAACATGCAAGCATGTCAAAAGTTAAAAAAAATAAAGTTGCTATGAATAACTACGGTGCTGGGGAAGATTCCTGTGAGTCCCTTGGCCTGCAAGATGATCAGATGGGTCAGTCCTAGAAAGCTCTTTAGAAGGGCAGATCCTGAAGAGGAAACTCAAATATTTTGGCCACCTAATGAGAAGGACTCCCTGGAGAAGAGCCTAATGCTGGGAAAGATGGAGGGCAGAAGAAGAAGGGGACGACAGAGAAGGAAGTGGCTGGATGGAGTCACCAAAGCAGTAGGTGTGAGCTTAAATGGACTCCGGGGGATGGTAGAGGACAGGAAGGCCTGGAGGAATGATGTCCATGGGGTCGCGATGGGTCGGACATGACTTCGCAACTAACAACAACCACGTGAATATTAGAGATACTCTGAAATGTGTCACAGAGCCACAAAAAACCCCTTTCTTGGTTTTGAGCAATGAACACAGTAGGAAGTAGCTTTTGGCACAGAATCAGGTGTCTATAGTCCAGTTGAAACAAATACTGCAAATTTCCATCAGTTTTCAAAAATAGACTGGACAACCATCAACTGGAATGATATAAAAGTCTCCTGCTTTGAGCAAGGATTGGACCAGAAGACCTCCAAATTCCTTTCCAGATTTTATGTTCTAAATCAAGAGTCAGTAATTTCTCTGATGGTCCAAGATTTAAGATGCTGACTCTCCATAGATGAATCGATTTAGTATCTACAATGTCAGACCTGCAAACCATCTTTTCTTTTTTGGATTTCAGGCCTGCCACACTTTCTACTGTGGGAAAATGAGAGGGGGGGATTATACAGAGTTGGGTGATATGTAGCCATAATAACATTCTTCTCAGAAAGTCAAGGTCGCTTTTGTCTCTGCACGTGGTCGGATGTGGATGGGAGGAATCTGTCTCCATGGCAGTGAAAGAGTGGACCATGTGATGGACTTGTGGGTGTTGGGGCAGGATCTTGAACTTTCAACTGGGTGGGAAGACCTGGAAACGTTCAGATTCAGGTTTTTCCAGATGTGCCAACATGACATCTCTAATAAAGTGGAACTATGAGGAAATACAATCCTTGGAGTTTTATTTTGTTAGCCGTGTTTTTTGGAACCCTGACATACAATTGGCAGAATTTGTTCAAATGAAAAATGCTGTAGCATAGTCGATGTGATATGTGACTGGTTGAAATTATGTTGCAAAGAATCAGAAGCAATGTCAGGGGGGAAAAATCATGGAAATATAACCCATAAAGGACATTTGCCCTTCATATGCTGTTTATGAGCTTCCAACTGATATTCAGTGGAATTGGAACTGTGAACGGAATCATGTTCCTCCGATACAGGAGACCAATTCCTGCATCCCAGGAATTGTCATCACTCAAGGAAGCCATTCATAGAATCAGAATGATAAATACGGATAGGTTGTTCTTGGCAGGATCAAATCTCAGGAGATGACACGTTCAAGGCAGAGATAAGGTAGAACTTGGAAGAATTGCCAAAAGAGACAAACAGGAGTCAAGGAAGCAAATATGACATGCGAGGACATAACCCCAGATGAAAACGGTTCAAAAAACCATCACATCCAGAACTGCCTCCTATAATGGGTATTTCAATGCTCCTTTGAAGCCTGTAAGTAGGCTCCCATCCCAGAGAAATGATATTCAGTAACACATCATCAGTGAGAGTAAAGATAAGGAAAGAAGCCATTGATGGCAGAGGCACAGCTGTGACAATTTTACACAAAAGAATTTCCATCCCCAGCTATGGCTCTCCTGGCATCTGTTCTTATCAAAGTCCCTGGAAACAGCTGTGGCACCAGATAGTTTTTTTTCAACCGATGGCATCAACTTCTGGGCTGCACAGCAATCCGTGTGTGCCATGATTCCGGTTCCAGGAAACTAAGATAATATGCATGTAAGAAACAATTAAAACACACACAACCTATCTCATATTTATAGACGTCTGTGACAGCAATGAGAAATATCCACTTGGCAGTGGATATTTCTGGGACAGAAGGTTGATTATTTGATGTTCTACCCCAAAGCTTTCCAAAGCTAACATGCAGACTATTAAGCTCTATGTCCCTTGGCTGAGCTGTTTTATTCAGATTCATGACTGCCATGGAAACTGAAGTTGTTATGCACAGTTTTAAAAACAAAGAGCCAAAGTATTATGTCCGCAATTCATAGGTCAACAAAGTCAGCTGTGACATACCTCAAGCTCCATAGACAAAGCTTGTTGCCTACCTACAAAGTTCTAATTTATTTCCATCTCTCTCACCTTCTCTCTCCTCTCCCACCCTCTTTCCTTCCTTAACTCTCTGAAGTTAATTTACCCAATCATTTGTCTTTTCAAATTCTTCCATCTGATTAAACCTGAAGAACAGAATACAGGTAATGTGTTTCTCAGAGTATAAGATGCTCCCGAGTATAAGAACCACTTCGAATCGTAGGAACCCATCACTGTTGCAGAAGCTATTTAGTCTTGCTGCTCCTCGTACAGACATTTTTAAAAAAAGGAGAATAGCCATCCAATTCTTCTTTTCTTTCAGTTTCCATCTATTTATAACCAATTTAATTGTAATTTTAGTACAATGACAATAAAGATTGTTGTTGTTGTTGTTGTTGTTGTTCTTCTTCTTCTTCTTCTTCTTCTTCTTCTTCTTCTTCTTCTTCTTCTTCTTCTTCTTCTTCTTCTTCTTCTTCTTCTCCTTCTCCTTCTCCTTCTCCTTCTCCTTCTCCTTCTCCTTCTCCTTCTCCTTCTCCTTCTCCTTCTCCTTCTCCTTCTCCTTCTCCTCCTTCTCCTTCTCCTTCTCCTTCTCCTTCTCCTTCTCCTTCTCCTTCTCCTTCTCCTTCTCCTTCTCCTTCTCCTTCTCCTTCTCCTTCTCCTTCTCCTTCTCCTTCTCCTTCTCCTTCTTCTTCTTCTTCTTCTTCTTCTTCTTCTTCTTCTTCTTCTCCTCACTGATGGATCTAGCATTTTCAACAAGCCACCAAAACGTAGAATTTACCACCCAAATGAACAGAATTATATCTAGTTCTATTTTTTTTAAAGCTACTTTGAAAACTGAGTCAGGGTAATACAAGACATGAGAGGGAACAAAGTGTCTACCCATTGCCAAGATATTGAGTCTTAAGCTTCATGTTCCACTGCATTCCAAACATTTCAACTCAGGAGAATGCAAATGCTGGTCATTAGCCCAATTAGAGGGAATATTTTCCCTTCATAAACATTTGGATCCTACACCAGTAAAAGTGACAAGCATGTAGTAATTGCCAAAGCTCTTTTTCTTCTCCCTTTTGGCTCCTGGTTAGTTGGATTGTAAAGTTAAAATATTCTGGAGTTCAGTAATTATGAAATACATCCAAGAAACAGTTGGATGTATTATGCAAAGGTATAATACTGTTCTGTGTTATGCAAAGGTATAAGAATGACAAATATGCCAATGAACTAGTGTTCAGCCTATGAAAGTTTGTCACAATTCACTGGATAACCATTCAACATCTTTAGATTGTCTTTGTTACAATCAATTAAGAAGGCCGATCTTATGGATTTCATTTGTGAAGGTGTACAGCATAGTGAGATATCTGTCTATCTGTCACTGTCTCTCTCTCACTGTCTCTCTCCATTTCTCTCTACATATCAAACTCATTACTCTGTCAAACCAATGTTCCTTCCTTCTTTCCATCCATCCATCTCTCTCTCTCTCTCTCTCTCCAATTCTCTCTCTCTATCACAATCATTACTCTGTCAAACCAATATTCCAACTCTTTCTTTCTTTCTTTCTTTCTTTCTTTCTTTCTTTCTTTCTTTCTTTCTCTCTCTCTCTCTCTCTCTCTCTCTCTCTCTCTCTCTCTCTCTCTCTCTCTCTCTCTCTCTCTCTCTCTCTTCTAAAAGCAAAAATATTGAGGCAGGTTCTGAGATTACAATTAGACAAAGTTTAACGTTTGAGAAAATAAGAAAAAGATTGTATATGAAGCTAGCAGAAATTGTCGGTAGTGTTTCATTCATCCTTAATTCTCATTTGGTGTCCTGCCTCTACTTCTCTATTGACCGTCACAGCATCTATTATTCTCTTGTTTCAAAATGATATTGCTGCTGAGATATTACCGTAGTCTCTGTTTTCAGGACCATGGACAGCTATTATCCCTTACAAGAGAGAAACTTCACGCAAGGCAAATTTAGGCCCATTATGTGCTGAATCCTTTGCATGTGTTGACAAGGTCTTTTTGTTATCTCTGTTGTCATTATATTCTTTTCCTCCTAGAGAAAGGATATACAACATGCCTGAAACAGATCCTCTTCCCATTGCCTGAACAATTAGAAACTAAAAGGGAAAAAGTCCCCAGCGGTAAGTAAAGACCTGTCACTTATCTGTCATTTCCTAAGTGCATAAGTAAGTTTCTGCAATGCCCAGTTTAAGTGTATGTCTTTTGAGATTAAAACCGATAACGTGCAAAAAAATATTCTGTACCATCAACATGAGCTCTAACAGGGACAGAGAGAGTTCTAATGCCAATAAAGGTCACTCTTCTTGAATTGAAGGCTCTCCTAACTAAAAGAAACATGGCACATGATTTTTAAACATCAAGGGTGAGTAATGTTTTCTAGTTTCCTCCCCAGTTACAGGGAAGTCTTTAGATGGGCTTTTGCTACTCAGATTGGGCTTGTTATCATCTTCTTTTAGTGACTTCATAATATCTTGTGGAGTGGAGCCTGGGCAACTGAATGGAGCTGAGTGTTCACTGGCCAGATGTCTTTCCTATCACCAATGCAGAGTTTTATTCAGCAGATATACTCTCATTCTGCCCAGAGAGAGAAATACCTGCCTCTACCTAGGATCGAACTCACGGCCTCCAGATCGTGAGGTGAGAGCTCCACCTCTAGTACATAGACATAGAATTCTTTATTGCCCAAGGGTGATTGGACGCAAAAGGAATTTGTCTTTGGTGCAGATGCTCTCAGTGTGCATAAAAGAAAAGATACATTAGTCAAGCATCATAAGGGACAACAATGATAGACATAGGGTAGAAATATGCAATCAAATCATATTAGGAAACAATCAATATCAATCGTAAGGACGCAAGCACAAAGTTACAATCATAAGTGGGAGGAGATGGGTGATAGGAATGGTGAGAAGGTCAATAGTAGTGCAGACTTAGTGAATAGTTTGACAGTGTTGAGGGAATTATTTGTTTAGCAGAGTGAGGGCATTCAGGAAAAAAACCTGTCCTTGTGTCTAGTTGTTCTGGTGTGCAATACTCTATAGTGTCGTTTTGAGGGTAGGAGCTGAAACAATTCATGTCCAGGATGTAAGGGATCTGTAGATGTTTTCACAGCCCTCTTTTTGACTCGTGCAGTATACAGGTCCTCAATGGATGGTAGGTTGGTAGCCATTGTTTTTTTCTGCAGTTCTAATTATCCTCTGAAGTCCGTGTCCATCTTGTTGGGTTGCAGAGCCAAACCAGACAGTTATAGAGGTACACTGCACTACTCCCAGATTGGGCTTATTATCTTCCCCTTAATTTTCCCAAGATCGTTCACAAGCCAGGAAGATATGACAGAGTACCTGTGGCCTAGAGGTCTTCTTCTTATTTGACTGTAACGACCTAAGAATAATGTAATATTTAAATGTGTGATATCTTGGCGAGAATATTGGCTAAGGGACACAGAATTAGAAATCCATCATCTTGTTTCAAGGCCAGTGGGCATCTCTAGGATATTTTCTCTGATCCAAGCTCTTCAGCAGGTTGTTGTTATGGAGATGAAACTGGAGAAGAAATTACATGTCATCTCCAGCTTGTGAGACATGTTTACGATAGTTGTCAAACTTCACACAGTTGGGCAAGATCAATGAATAGGAGCACCGAGATTTGCGTGAAGTATCTTGACTAGTCAAGAATAAATGCAGAACCTTGGAAATTCTAACCAGGTTTTCCCATCTTTGTTTATGGTAACTTTATATAGTTTCTGAGCATTATACCTCAGATCATCAGACATAATTCTCTCTTTTTTTAAAATAAAAAACTTCGTAACCATTTTTATTGGAGGGGAAATGTTACTTTAAAAAGAAACGACAAGCAAGGGCAGGCATTGTGAACCAACTCTAGCAAGATATCTGCTTTTATGTACAGTAAGTACCAACTTTGCTTCAGTAGTTGTTCATCAAACTAGGAATCTAACATAGGTAGAAACTAAAAAAAAAAATCTAACCCTAATTCAACATCTCACTGGCAATGACTCTATGTGTGTGTGTGTGTGTGTGAGAGAGAGAGAGAGAGAGAGAGGGAGAGAGAGAGAGAGAGAGAGAGAGAGAGAGAGAGAGAGAGAGACCCTCTCTGTCTCTCTTTCTGTCTCTTTCTCTGTCTCTGTCTCTTTCTCTCTGTATCTCTCTCTCTCTGTGCGTCTCTCTCTCTCTCTCTCTCTCTCTCTGTGTGTGTGTGTGTGTGTCTCTCTCTCTCTGTCTCTCTCTCTCTCTGTGTGTCTCTGTCTTTCTCTCTCTCTCTCTCCCTCTCTCCCTCTCATCCCATCCACTTCCTCTCTCTCAAATCAGCCTATTCAATTTAAACAAATAACCTGAAATTTGAAATGTACCTGCAGGCAAAAGAACTGACATACCAGGCTAACATGAAATCTCCAAAAGCAGGCTAATCTACTGGCTGCTTGATATCTGACAACTGACTTCCGCAGAATAGAGGAAATTCTAACAAAATGATTTTATTTCAGTTGTCACATTCACACAATTTCTTTCTCTCTTGGTTTGCAGCCAGTCAAGGACATCAGTTTCACTGATCAAGGCAACCTGGGTTTGCATTACTCTGTTTAAGTCCCATTTTGGTAGAATGGATATTTCGGGCCAGACAGCAATTAAGGCTAATCAGACAAAAATGGAGTGTAGGAATGTCCAGCCTCAGCACCTCCCCCCTCCCCCTATAATACCCCTGCTTCGAAGTGAAAGGAAGAACTGAGAATATTCCATAGGACTATTCATTCTACAGCACAATAGACCTTGGCATTTTGGATATTGATTTTTGGTTTATCAAGACTAAAGGTAAAAGTGAAGGTTCCCCTTGCATATATGTGCTAGTTGTTCCCACCGTTAGGGGGCGGTGCTCATCTCTGTTTCAAAGCAGAAGAGCCAGCACTGTCTGAAGACATTCTCTGTGGTCATGTGGCCGGCATGACTAAATGCCGAAGGTGCATGGAACGCTGTTACCTTCCCACTAAAAGTGGTTCCTATTTTTCTACTTGCATTTTTTACGTGCTTTTGAACTGCTAGTTTGGCAGAGGCTGGGACAAGTCACGGGAGCTCCCTTTGTTACGCAGTGCACAGAATTCAAACCACCGAACTGCCAATCTGAGCCACTGTATCCTCTAATCAAGACTAGTAGGCACTAAACAACACAGCAAGGGAGCTCAGCCTTAAGACAAAAACAAGTAGTGATTCCTTGAGACTGGGATAAAATGTGAAGTGCAATAATGGCAAAAAAACAAAATCCCCTCTGTTTTATTCATGGTTACAACAAGACCAAGGACGTGGTGGCTCAGTGCCTAAGATGCTGAACTTTTCGATCAGAAGGTTGGCAGTTCAGCAGTTCGAATCCCTAGCACCGTGTAACTGAGTGAGCTCCTGTTACTTGTCCCAGCTTCTGCCAACCTAGCAGTTCTAAAGCACACAAAGCATGCAAGTAGAAACATAGGGACTCCTTTCTTGGAAAGGTAGCAGAAGTCTGTGTGCCTTCGCTGTTGAGTCATGCCAGCCACATGACTATGGAGACGTCTTCGGACAGCACTGGCTCTTCGGCTTTGAAACGGAGATGACCAGCACCCCTTAGAGTGGGGTACGACTAGCATATCTGTGGGGGGGACCTTTACCTTTACCTTACAACAAGACCAGGGTTCTGTACCTCACATGGCTTTAAAGCATTCCTTCCATAATTATTTTTTTAAATCCTACATTTTTACAAGTCTTGAAATGAAAATAAAAGCTCAAAATGTTAAGGAATGTTTTAAAAAATCTTTAGAAAATCAGATATCCAATTATAAACCAATTACCCTCATTAATGACCATTAATGGTTAATACTCCTCTTCCTGCACTAGGAATAAATAATGCATTTCACAATTTGATGCTAAAACATATAAGTAGATTATATATATGGGAATTGTTTGCAGTTCTTCCCTAGGCAAATTCTTATTCCACGATATGACTTATCTGCTGTCGTCATTCTATTGAAGCTTTGGCTTCAACTTCTCCCTTTTATACACCAAAAAAGCAACTAATTTGTCAGCTTAACAGCTTTAACTAGCCGAGATGGAGCTAAGCTAATTTAATAGGAACTGTTCAATAGTTTCGATCCAGCTGACACTGTCAGTTAAGATTGTGCGACAGCGCCCTGCCTTTCATTATCTCTAGCTCCTCTTTGGAATACTTGAATGTCGAGTCAAATAGCACGTGTAGAAGTCAATGGGTCTGACTTTTCCCTCAAGGACATTCATTTGGAAGCCAGAAGTGGACCTCTTCAAAGAAAATAAAACCCAGAAGAATTGCATTTGGGAGAAGGTAGCAAGTAAAATAAAAAATAAAGCTAATTAAGTACGTATTGTTCAAAAGGTCCAGAGTCCATATGGGATAATTATAAATCCTGTTAATAGATAGATAGAGCCAGTCAAGGGACAAGGGATTGCTTTGGCATATTACCCCACTTCACCCTCCTGCCCAAACGTTATATTACCTGGTGGAATATACTGATTTGGGCTTTCTTTTTAAATTATAGGCATGGCTTAATATGCTTTGCTGAAATGAGAAAAGAGTGTGAGAGAGAAAACTGACATAAAGGGGAAAAATGAAGGCTTTGTGTTGTGTAGGTAGTTGCATTAAGATTCATTGGCTTCTAATTTGATTGGAAAACCTACCTATTATCTGGTAACAAGGATTGGATGCAGATGTGTTCATAATTCTATCATTTAGCCCAGAATGTCTAGGGATGCAGGAGAAGAGACTTGGCACCATGGCATCTCGTCTCCGGAACATCCTGTCCCTTCTCCTAGTGAGATCCACACCCACCCTTCAGAGCTTGTGAAAAGACCTGAACATCTAGCTCTGCCAGCTGGCCTGGGACCCCAATGGAGGGGTCACACCTTAGAGGTGGTCCATGGGTAGGTCAGACCTCACCTTCTCCCCAAGTGCACTTTGCTCCTTTCCACCATGGTTATTTTATCTGAATGTTTATATGTATGGTTCTTATTTATTGGGTTAACAGGTTAATGTTTGATATGGTATTTAAATTGCCTGAGCATAATCTACCTAGAGTCACCTGAATGAAATGGACAGCATAGAAATCAGATAGATGGATGGATGGATGGATGGATGGATAATGGATGGATGAATGATAGATAGTAGAGAGGTAGATAGATAGATGATAGATGATAAACGATACCTTACATGATAGATGATACCCTGTTTCCCTGAAAATAAGACCTCTCCAGATAATAAGCCCAATTGGGCTATGCAGCGCATGTGCTAAAATAAGCCCTCCCCTTAAAATAAACATTGCAACACAGAAGCAGCCATGAGGTGACCATGTTTGCCACCTCCTGCACCTCCAAAATAATAAGACCACCCCGAAAATACGACCAAGTGCTTATTTCAAGGGTCAAAAGAAAATAAGACCCTGCCTTATTTGGGAGGAAACACAGTAGATGATAGATGATGGGTGGATAGGTGGGTGGGTGGGTGGGTGGGTGGGTGGATGGATGGATGGATGGATGGATGGATGGATGGATGGATGGATGGATAGATAGATAGATAGATAGATAGTTTAGTTTTAGTTTTATTCGATTTGTATCCCGCCCTTCTCCAAAAGGACCCATAGATAGATAGATAGATAGATAGATAGATAGATAGATAGATAGATAGATAGATAGATAGATAGATAGATAGATAGATAGATAATATCTATTCTGTGATTGATTTTGAATAATAATGCACAACCATGTCACCCTCAATTCCTAGCAATCACTCATGGATTTTCTTCACGATGATCTGGCTCTATTCCAGAATTTCAGAACTTCCAAGAATGTAGTCATTGCCATTACAAGTGACATCATCCCCCTTGTTGCTAGTTTTCTCTTCTTCTCTTTCCTTCCTCCTTTTCCTGCATGAGCAATAGCAAAAGGACTTAAATACTGTGTCACTGTACTTTACAGCCCTCTCTGAGCAGTTTACGGAGTCAGCCACCTCCCCCCAACAATCTGAGTCTTCATTTTACCGACCATGAAAGGCTGAGTCAACCTTGAGCCGGTCAAGATCGAACTGCAGCCGTCATTAGCCTGCAATACTCCACTCTAACCACTGTGCCACCGTGGCTCAGTGGTGAGAGCCTTTTCCACAAAGCTATGCCTTTGCCCAAAGTAGGATAATTTGAACCTGGTCCTGTGGGCCTCGAGTGAGACCTGGAGTGGATATATTTTCATTCAAAATGCTGCAGTTCACAAAAGGAGATTCCGCCACGGCACAAATAACAGTGGTGAACCAAATCCCTCGCCATCTGCCATCCTTTACCAGACAAATCAGCAGAACTTGGCATATTCTGAGGAATAGCCGTGTATTTTAAAGAAAGCTATGCTGGAAGCTCTGTAATATCATAGCTTGGTTCTCTTATGGAAAAGGGATTGGGTACTTTATCGAGGGCCTTTTGAGAAATGTTTATAGTGGGCAGGACTGAAGGCATGATTGGCAGGACCAGAGAGTTACCGTATTTTTCAGACTATAAGACGCCCCTAGGCTTAGAGAAGGAAAACAAGAAACAAAAATAGTTTTGGGTCTTCACGCATCCCGTTTTTGTCCTCTGGACACCTGGGAGGGCAAAAATGGGGCACACAGCGGGTTTGGGAGGCCAAAACCAGGCCTGTATTCACTCTACAAGATGCACAGACATTTCCACCCACTTTTAGGACTAGATCAGGGGTCTGCAAAGTCGGCTCTTTTAAGACTGGTGCTGGCTGGGAAACTCTGGGAGTTGAAGTCCACCAGTCTTAA
Organism: Rhabdophis nuchalis; assembly: GCA_039707465.1. Taxonomy (NCBI): domain Eukaryota; kingdom Metazoa; phylum Chordata; class Lepidosauria; order Squamata; family Natricidae; genus Rhabdophis; species Rhabdophis nuchalis. Next base: position 18,523,499 of record CM077657.1, on the reverse strand, counting down.
AAGAGCCGACTTTGCAGACCCCTGGACTAGATGATCATCAAGGTCACTTCCAACTCTATTATTTGGTATTCTGTAAGAAAATATCCATACTGATTTAAAACAACAGAACTTCATTTACACACACGCACACAAACACACACACACACACACACGTTATAAAATATATTACCTTTGGCTTCATCAGCATTACCCAGCGATAGATGCAGTTATGACACCAAGCCAATGCTGGCTTAGGGAAGAAAATGCCTCGCAACCTGGTTAGCCCATGATCCACAATCGTCCTTGAATTTTCCCCTAAAATAAAATTTCAAGACAATATTGAAGGGCAACCATCCAAGGAATTAAAGTATGTGAAGTCTATCTGGATTTCTTTCCACTCACTGTGTAATTAACCACAGAGAACTGGGAGTGGGCATGGATATATAGTTAAGAAAATGAGTTTTGACAGGAGAACTGGAAGCATAATTCACCTGGGAATAATGGCTGTAACATGGTATAGAAGCTTCCAGAATCTTCTGGAGACATGCTTCAACTCTTTCCAAAGACAGTTTCATAATTAGTTCACCTCAGGCACTGACCCACTTAGGGGGAAGGAAAAAAAATGGCAGAGAACCCAAGCTTAATTTAAGTGCTTTCATTACTTCAAGGCAGGCCGGGTGTCGGTTTTTGTAAAGCATAAAAAAAAAAAATACTGAGCAAAAGTCAGCATTATTAATAATAAAGAGAGAAATCACCCAGTTCTTTTCACAGCTCATAGGGGCAGAGAGATGGATGTTCTTTATGGGGAATGGAGATGGTAACTTCATTTGAGTTTTGGCTTGGAGGACACGTCCGTAGCCAAATATTAAATCTGAGGTAAATTTGTTAAATGGGCAATCTGTTGGGTTGCAGATTTGTCTTCCTCCCCACCTCACAATTTGACCTGAACTGGGATGAGCCCCATAACTCCAATCCGGCCCCATGTTTGAAAAGTGGAACTAAGCATCTAGTTCTCCAATTTTAACCAATCGTTCTTAAAAGATAGAATTAATCTTCTAGAATGAGAGCCAGTTTAGTGTAGTGGTGAAGGGGCAGGCCTAGAAACCAGGAGACTGTGAGTTCTAGTCTTGCCTTAGGCATGAAACCTGACTGGGTGATTTGGGGCCAATCAGCCTCTAATTGATGGATCAACCTTTTCAAGTTCATCTGCCATGAACAGAGGGCAAATTTCCAGATGTCGTTTCTTGTTTTTGAAAAAACCTAAAAATTATTTAAGGACAGCAATGAAAATTATACATGTTTCATAAATATATTTCAGTATAATTTGCCTTTATTTATTGGCAGGAACTTTGCGATGCCCTTTCATAAGGCGTTTAAGATTTCTAGACAACCAACTCAGCCTTCCATCCTTCTGAGGTCAGTATTGTTGGGGGCAATAGGCTAACATTTTAAACCATCCAGAGTCCTGTAAAACACTATGTGGCTGTATATAAGTCTAAATCTAAAACAACGGAAGGCCAGAAAAGGAATAATGGATGGAAACTGACCAAGGAGAGAGTCAACCTAGAAATAAGGAGAAATTTTCTGGCCATCAGAACAATCAACCAATGGAACAGACGTTGCCTTCAAAAATTCTGGGAACTTCATCATTGGAAGATTTCAAGAAGGAACTGGACTGCCAGCTGTCAGAAATGGTGTAGGGTCTCCTGATTAGGTGGGGGAATTGGACTAGATGACCTACATGGTCCCTTCCAACTTGGTTATTCAGTCAAAGTGCCATTGCTATTACTATAAGAGCTGAGGTGGCACAGTGCTTAGAGTGCATGCTACTTCAGCTGACTGCTAGCTGCAGTTCAAATCTCACCGGCTCAAGGTTGACTCAGCCTTCCATCCTTCTGAGATGAGGACCCAGATTGTTGCGGGGCAAGAGGCTGACTCTTTAAACCACTTAGAGAGGGCTGTAAAAGCACTATGAAGCGGTATATAAGTCTAAGTGCTATTGCTATAGTTAACTCTGCCCACTGCCAGCAGTTCAATCCAGACTGGCTCAAGGTCGAATCAGCCTTCCGTCATTTCCAAGGTGGGTAAAATGAGGCCCAGATTGTTGGGGGCCATAGGCTGATTCTGTAAACCGCTTAGAGAGGGCTGTAAAAGCACTATGAAGTGGTATATAAGTCTAAGTGCTATTGCCATTGTAGAAGACCTACAAGGTCCCTTCCAACTCTGCTATTGTATTGTATTGTATTGCTATTGCTTCTTATATTTCTATATCAATCTATGGAGTCTATAGCAAGAATGGCAATAGCATGCTGGCTTTAGTTTTGCTTTTATGTGCTAAATTTATTCTATTCTTCCGTTTTACTTACTTATTTTAGTAAAAAAAAAAAAATCTTAGGCACAATGCCAACCACATTATTTTGGGTGTGGGAAGAGATGTTTTTCTAACTTCACACAAAACAGTGACAAAGCACAATCAGTCTGACTGGTGGGGTGGCTTTTTTTTTTTAACGCTAATTGTGTATGACTTAGTTTTTTCTCTTGTATGCTGAAGAGCAATTTATTCCTTCCAATTTGTGGGGATGATCTTGTTTTTCCACACTTCTTTAGATGCTGCTTTGTTAGCATAATTAATGTAATTGCATCAAATTATGTAATTACTGAAAATACATGTAATTGGTAATTATAATGTGTAATTACATAATTCAGATGTTTACTGATGTTTAAAAAAAAACCTCATGAAGCTTCAAGAAGGTAAAATTAAAACAGACATGTACTCTGTGCCATTAGAGTAGTTTGATAAAAAAATTTAAGGTTGGTTTATCTTTTGATAAGCAACTCCACATGGACACGTTTCAGGCGCCCTACAAAAAGCAAATTAATTTATATATATTTAAAAAAAAATCCTAATTGCTACAAAAATGAGACTTCTAAAAGCATGTTAATAATTTAATTATAGAAATATTTTCCATATATCTTCTTTTATCTCTTTCTAATGAAAAGAGCGCTAATGGATGATTTGTGTAATCAAAGAGCTAAATCTTTCATTGACAAAACGAAACAAATCAAAAGAATATGCGCTAACAGTTCGTTGCTACAATGAAGTAACAGAATTATTGGAAAAATATTCGGATTTCTGATTGGGACCGAGATAAGGGAGCAAGTTACAGCAGTGGTTACAGCACCAGGTTGGAGACCATGAATTCTAATCCTACCTTAGGGACAAAGGTTGACCGTGGGCCAGTCACTTTCTCGTAGTCCCTAAGACGGCGGCAATGGAAAACCACTTTCAAAATCTTGCCATGAAAATTGCAAGGATTAGTGCAAAGAGTTACCCAGAATAAAGACTGACTTAAACACACACACACACACACGTCGCATATGTTGTGTTCAAAAGTCATTTTGGGATGCTAAAAGTAAGTCAAGATATTTTAAAAGCAACTCAGTAAAGGTAAAGATTCTCCTTGTTTTTAATATATTTATATAAATTTATATAATATATATATATTTAATATATTTTTAATTGTATTTTAATTGGATTTTATGCTTTATCTTATTGTTCTTATTATTGCCTGTACACTGCCCTGAGTCCAGCAAGGGAAAAGGGCGGTCTAAAAATTTAATAAATCTAAATCTAAATCTTGTACATATGTGCCAGTTGTTCCCAACTCTAGGGGGTGGTGCTCATCTCTGTTTCAAAGCTGAAGAGCCAACACTGTCCAAAGACATCTCTGTGGTCACGTGGCCAGCATGACTAAACATCAAAGGAACATGGAATGCTGTTTCCTTCCCACCAAAGTTGCTTCCTATTTTTCTACTTGCATTTTTTACGTGCTTTCAAACTGCTAGGTTGGCAAAAGCTGGGACAAGTTTACTTTTACTTTACTTTATTTTCAATTTATATACCGCCCTTTTCACCAAAAGGGACTCAGGGCGGTGCACAGAAAGATAAAAAACCCCACACAATATACAAAATTTAAAAAAACAATTAAATCAATAAGACTGTGCTAAAATTGAATAAATAGTTAAAAACATAAATAACGAATTAAAAGTCCCTAATCTATGTCAGGCTGGCAAGACGAAAGAAATGAGCTTTTACCATCCGACGGAAGAGACGTAGGTCCGTGATGGTACGGATATCGGGGGGGAGGTCGTTCCAGAGTGTCGGACCCGCCACAGAGAAGGCTCTTCCCCTGAGGGTCACCAGTCGGCATTGACCTGAGAAGGCCAACTCTGTGAGAGCGGACAGGTCGAAGGGAGGAATGTGGTAGGAGGCGGTCTCTCAAGTAACCAGGACCCAAGTCACAGGAGCTCACTCCATTATGCAGTGCTAGGGATTCCAACCACCGAATTGCCAACCTTTCTGATTGACAAGCTCAGCATCTTAACCACTGGGCCACCACATCCCAAGTCAACTCAAAGTTAATTTATTTTTTTTACAACTCAATGTTAAAAAAAAAAAAACTCAAGCCAATGTTAAAAGAGAACTCACCTCATTTTCACTAAATCTGAACCCACCGTTACTAATTAAAGTTCAATTCCATTTCCCTTCCTTTACCCAGTTAATATAAAAATTACAAAGTTAAATCAGCACAAATAAAGGGTCCTTTCCTACTTAGAGGAAAAGCATTATGTATCCCCCTTTAATGCCATTTTAATGCTATCACTCGAAGGGCCTTGACTGGCTCCATTCAAGAACAGCTAAAACAAGAGATGTTACTAATCTAGTAGTTTCTTCCACCAAGTCAGTTTCCCATAAGGATTGCTGTTATAGACACAATATATTAACATTAGCACAGTCTTCCCTTTATTAAACCTATGGCACATTATTGTGTATTGAATTGTACTTTAAATAGGATAGCCTATTAGACAGAGTGCACTCTAAAAGGTAGATGTGTTCAGAGGGGGAAAAAACACTAAATTGATAATAAAGGTTGAAAAACAGGAATAATGGAAGATAATTTCCAGAGTTTGAAGAAAAATGAACAAAAATGTAGTTCTTTTACAAGTACTGCAACCAAATGAGCTTCTAAAAAGCTGTGGTTGGCAACCAGAGCTAAGTCTAGGAATTTTAAAGGGTTTATTGGGTTTTAAAGGATTTGCAATTTTACTCTATTTAGTGGTACTTCACCTTTCGCTTTATTCTTCTGTGAATAGAGGAGGAGATGATTTGTCTAGAGCTGAGAATTGAAAGGTCTTTCGGTAAGGACACATTGACAATTGAGTTGTCCTCATGCTAGGTGTTAAGGACTATGGCAGTGGCTTGGCTAGAAGAACTGGGCAAACAGAGTGCAGTGGTAAAGGAAATGATTGAGCAGATCCTAGCTGTAATTTCCCATTAATGCCGGATCCTCCTAAACTTCAGGGTGAGAAATTAGCATTTACATAATAGCATTTATAATGAATCCCTTTTACTTCCTTGATTATACTCTCCCTTCCTTCCTTCCTTCCTTCCTTCCTTCCTTCCTTCCTTCCTTCCTTCCTTCCTTCCTTCCTTCTTTTCTTTTCTTTTCTTTCTTTCCCACCTGATTACTTTTGCAAATAACTCATGGCAGCGAATGTATCCAACACATCTTCCTCCTCTTATTTTCCCCACAACAACAAGCCCAGAGGAGGGTTGGGCTGAGAGAGAATGAACTGCCCAATGTCACCTAATTGGATTTTATGCCTAAGGTAGAACTAGAATTCACAGTCTCCTATTTTCTAGCCTGGTGGATTATTCACTAGACCTAACTCTTGAGAGAATGGAGTAGAATATGGTAGGGCAGGGCAGGGAAGGGCAGAATAACAGATTTGGAAGGAACTTTGGATGTCTTCTAGTCCAAGCTCTTGCTTAGGCAGGAAACCCTACACCACTTCAGACAAATGGTTATCCGATCTCTTCTTTAAAACTTTCAGTGTTGGAGCATTCACAACTACAGAAGAGTGACAGAAGTATTGATGGTTTAAGGGAGTTGTGAATGTCTATTGTTTTAAAAAATAAATGGAAGTTTAGATCTGTGTATCTTTTATATTAAACTGATTGTACACAGTTTTCAATTATGAACTACAGCAATCTAAGTGACCACTAAGTAAAGGTAAAGGTTCCCCCGTACATGTATGCTAGTTGTTTCCAGCTCTAGGGGTTGTGCTCATCTCCGTTTCTAAGCCAAAGAGCCAGTACTGTCTGAAGACGTCTCCATGGTCATGTGGCCGGCATGACTCAAGGCCAAAGGCACACAGAACACTGTTACCTTCCCAACAAAATGGTCCCTATTACTCCACATGCATCTTTAGGTGCTTTCAAACTGCTAGGGTGGCAGAATCTGGGACAAGTCACGGGAGCTCACTCTGTTACATGGCGCTAGGGATTTGAACCGCTGAACCGCCAACCTTTCTGATCGACCAGCTCAGCGTCTCAACCAATTTCATTGTAATTTTATTATTACAATGACAATAAAGATTATTATTATTATTATTATTATTATTATTATTATTATTATTATTATTATTATTATTATTATTATTATTATTATTATTATTATTATTATTATTATTATTATTATTATTATTATTATTATTATTATTATTATTATTAGCCACTGAGCCACTAGATGGTGGCAAACAGCTACAGCACAGAAAGTTCTAATCCTCTGTTGCCATCTAGTGATCATCTGGATTGTTGCAGGCCAGGTCTGGTGAACTATATTGTAGACGCCATGCCTATGCCATGCTCACCCACTGGGAAAACCTCTCTGCAGATGTACATTTACAATAGCTTTTCTGAAGCAGTATACTTTTGAAGCTGGCTCTCTAAACCCAATCTGTCGGTTTTAGTTTTCTTATGGCTGAATTGCTCAATGGGAGATGACCCCACACTAGCAAATCTGAGTGAATTACCTTAAATATTTAACCTCTTGGATAGTTCTTTACTGAAAAGACATTTGTGAACTAAGCATGAATTGTCTTTACTTTTTAAAAACCCGACAAAGCAGTGGGAAATATTTGTAACTGAAAATCCATCTTTCAGCCTATAATTTTGAGCCTCGCGGATCAAATTCAGTCGCATCCAAAATTTGTTCACATCATTCCAGAAATTTCTGCCTGCAGAGATTATTAATATATTGGTACTACTAATGTGGTGGCTCAGTGACTAAAAAAGTTGGCAGTTCGATTTCTTAGTGCCACATAAGAGGGAGCTCTCGTTACTTGTCCCAGCTTCTGCCAACCTAGCAGTTCGAAAGCATGTAAAAAGGCAAGTAGAAAAATAGGAACCACCTTTGGTGGGAAGGTAACAGCGTTCCATGCGCCTTCAGCGTTTAGTCATGCTGGCCACCTGACTACGGAGACATCTTCGGCCAGCGCAGGCTCTTCGGCTTTGAAACGGAGATGAGCACTGCCCCCTAGAGGTGACTAGCACATATGTGCAAGGAGACCCTTTACCTTCTATGTTTCTCTCTTTCTCTCTGATGAAAACCAGTAGATTCCTGCAATAGGCAGGTGGTTGGATTATTATTTTTTTAAACACCCAATCCTTATATTCCGTGATTCTATGATTCACAGTACCATTGCTAAAACTTCTTCTTGTTCAAGGAAGTTGAATGCACATTAATATTGTTGTTCCCTTCTTGCAATACAACACTTGATTTAATATATATGAAATTAGTTAGGATAAATCAATAATGTTGGGGGTGATTTATAATCCACTCAAATCTTGGCAGTGTTAATTACAAGGCAGCCTATGGCTTCACCCTAATTTATTAAGGTTGGTGTACCTGGCAACAAAGAGATGAGGGAAATTGTAAGTCTTTACTGCTATCCAGTACTGGGATAGACTTCAATCCACATATGACACCCCTAATTTAATGTGAGATCTAGTATCATCTCGCACCTTACAAGCCATGAAAAATATCCTTTCTCATTAATGCGTGGAATACTGGCATGATTTGTGTTTAATCCTGTAATTGAAGAAACTAAAGATTAGTAAGCTACTTGCAGTACCTAACCCTATCTGTGTTCTTTCCCACTCATTAATTTTAGGGAAGTTGTGGTTGAACTTCATAGCCAGAAGTTCATCTCAAAGGAACAAATGGTTTAGTGTAGTTTGTGCTACTTATAGTCTATTAAATAAACCACGACTGGCTGGGGTTGCAATATATACTTAACTAAGTTTAGATACTAAAGTTCACATACCGAGATAAGATAAAACCAAGTTATGGCTCAGTGCTATATTTGGACTAAAGCATTAAAGTTGGGACTTCAGCTCACAACTCTAGATCAGCTTCTGGTAGGTTAATCATCCAACTATACTCATTTGGAAAATAATTCTGTTTGATAAAAAGCAGCTGTCAACTCACAAAGCATCCCTTGCCTGCTCTCGAGTTGTCATAGGCAAGTGGGATGGGAAACTGACAGAGCAACACAGAAGTACATTCCAGACTTATCTCTCTCAAGGCCATCTCCCACAGCAGCCAGGGGAGAGTGATAACCCATGAAACGTCTACGTTGGTGAATGCGATTGATGACACACCCTAGGTGGAGGGGGAAATCAGGGTCATGATTGGGGCATAAATTACATGGGGTCAGAGTTGGCTTCATTTGTGCCAACATGGAGCTCCTAATAAATAACTGATTTCTTTTGAAGCTTGGCTCAAGGCTCATGATTTAATTAGGACATCCCTCAAACCCTGACAGCAAGCCAACTCTGACCCCACACAATTTACGCCCCAATCATGACCCTGTTTTCCTCCTCCCCACAGGGTGTGTCATTTCTGCACAACATTTCTACAAAGCTGTGGTCAAGGAGAGATTCAATCTAGAAATAAGGAGAACTTTTCAGACAGTGAGAACAATCAACCCATGGAACAGAAGTTGCCTTGGAAGTTCTGGGAGCTTCATCACTGGAGGTTTTCAAGATGAGACTGGACTGTCAGAAATGGTGTAGGGTCTCCTGCTTGGGTGGACTAGATGGCCTACAAGGTCCCTTCCAACTCTGTTAATCTGTGTTTGACATATATTCAGAAGATCAGAACATCTCATCCAAGGAATCCCTGGTAAGATTCTTATTTGTAGTAACAAGCAAATTTGAAACCCAGAAAACTCAACAAAATAGCCTCCAGATCCATTTATCACTCTCATCTGAGCCAGACCTGTAACTCCTGAGAAAGTATGCACTGCTAATTATCAAACTACAAATGCTAATGTGAATGGTGTTTTAAAATATTCACAGGATGAATTACTAACTCTGCATAATTTAGCCACAAATTTAGCAGGGCCATGGCAATCAGTTGTGAAGTCTTCACTTCTTGGATTTCACCCAAATGCTAAACATTTTCCTGTCTGGGAAGTCATTTCCCACATAAGCTGTCCTTAAAACACAGTACTATTTGTAATTTAAGAGAGAACTTTTAAAATGCAGTAACATGTGCAAGCAGTAGAAGGATGGGAAGGACTTTGATATGGTAAAGTAATGATTGTGCATGGCATTGTTGTATTAGCCACACTGTGATTGCATAATAGAACTTTGGCTTCTAACGTACCAGCTCTGTTGTAGGAAAACCTCATGCATTTCCCACAGTGCACCACAAGAAAGCGAGCTTCACACCAGAAGAAAGACAAGTGTCCCTCCCTGCAGTGTCACCCAAGGCCCCATTCCACCTCAGAGCTGCCTTGCAATTGGGCACTTAGGGAAGGTTCAGAAGGTAGGGTTCTGACTGCCTGCATGGAGCATCAGCTCGTTTCCCCCCACCAAAGTGGCATCTATTTTATCTACTTGCATAGAACATGCTTTCAAACTGTTAGGTGGACAGAAGCTGAGGTGAGTGATGGGAGCTCACCCCAACATGCAGTGTTAGGACTCAAACCACTGGAGAAGAGACCATCTCCTGCTATAAATCAAAGTGCACTGAGCTGATCTCGAACCCTATCCTTTAAGCTTTTCTTCTAACTATATACATACTTCACTACCTGTCACTTTCCGAAAACATCTGTGTTTCAGTTCCTGATTTCCAACAGTTTCATTCTTCCTGTTTTAAATTTAACCATACAAGTGCATACTTTGCAAAAACATATTTCACAGTTAGGAATGGCTCAGCAGGATTACAAATAGTTCTGGTACATTTTGAAACCATCCTAGCTGAAAGCTTTGGTTCATATCTCTTTCTTCTGGGGCCTGCAATCATCCCTAGGACATTGGATCTACAGTAATAGATCAATAAGCTATATTTCTTGATTCTTACATGTGACACCCCATGCAGAAGATCAACTTGCTCGTGAACAAGGTCAAGGTAATCGAGTAAGTTGGTCTGCAATAAAGAAGTTACCTAACATAGCTCCATTCTACTCTTTGTTACCCCTATGTAGTTTTCACTCTTAGCAATCCATTTTATTGCAAGAATTTATGATGCTGAGTTCATACAGCGAGGAGAATGATTCATTAAAGTTAGTGACTGTGGGTTGATACATTGCATAAATCCATAATGTGGTTGAATCTATTTTGACTTGTGCAGGAGATAAACATAGCCACTAAAGTTTAGGGACCGGTAGGTTCACACATTGCATAAATTCGTACGGTGGTTGGATTTATTTTGACGTGCATGGGATAAATGGAGTCACCATGATTTATTGAAGAAAACACGGATAAGAAAAAAGATTGCTTAGAACCATGCATGAACCATGTATGAGCCAGCTCAATGGGTGCTATACAAGCAACAGCAAACAATGTGATTGTATGAAGGCTACTGAAAATTCTTGGGAACAGGATTCACCTTTCCACTGACAGAAGTCATGATTTTAATTGATAGCATACAGTAGGTATGTTAGATTTGGAGAGAAAGAGAGGAGAGAAAGAGAGAGAGATGGAGAGAGTGAGGGAGGAAGAGAGAGAGAAGAAGAAAGAGGGGGAGGAAGAGAAAGAGGGAGTGGGAGGGAGGGAGAGAAGAACCAAACCAACCATTTACTGATGCTCTCTGGAATTCTGAATTCCAGTCCCTGACACAAAATAAAACATATGCCTAGAAAAATGGGGTTTGTATTTTTGTATGGATAACAATCCATTATTTCCCTCTTCTTCACCTTTGCTTTCAACTTCAGCAAACATTATGTGATCAAAGTATTTCTAGGTATTTGTATTTTTCTTCTATGGACAAAGAATTTCAAACTGTACCTTTTCATTTTTGTCCGTTCTTTACTCTGAACACCCCACATTGTCAAATCCAAATTCCATGTTGATGTCCTCTCTCTCTCTATCTTCATCGTATTAAAGTAAGAATTCAATTTCAATTCTTTTCTTTAAAAAAGCAGATCGCTTCAAATCACCCGTGTATAATGAGTGAAGTATTTTTCTACCTTGCTTTGACCATTTCAACCCAGAACTGTTTTATACAAAATGCTAAGATAGTGGAGCCGATGAAACATTCCTCTCCTGAAATGTACATACCGAGTTCTTTTGCCATTTGCTATCCAACTTATTTTCCATGACTTTGTAGCCTCTTTTACAAACATTCTGGATGCTTGCAGAAATGCCAAATATTTTTAAACCCGTTCTGTGTTGGGATTCTATATAGAACAGTAGGGAACAACTTTCTATAATTAACACAAGGCATTTGTGAGGGTTTTTAGTGTCATTTTATCAAACAGCGATTAATCTTGCTATTTGCCGATGCTATTTTGTTTATTGATGGAATGAATATCAAACTCATTAGATGGGATATTTTTTCAGTGCTTTGGGTTCTAATCTAAAATCTAGGAATCATTCATTCATCATCATCATCAACTTATTACCACCTGTCTATTTTGTCCATAAAGCATTGGTGACTGAATACAATTAAAATGCAAATTATAAAACATAAAAATAAATACAATGTAGTTAAAAATCAGAGGTATAATTACTCTGTAATCATTATTGTAAAAAATATAGTTGACAAATGCTTGGTAAAAGGTCTTCCTTCCTTCCCTCCCTCCCTCCTTTCCTCCCTCCCTCCCTCCTTTCCTTTCCTTTCCTCCTTTCCTTTCTTCCTTCCTCCTTTCCTCCCTCCATCTCTTTCTTCCTTTCCACCTTCCTTTCCTCTTCCGTTCCTACCTTTCTTCCTCCTTCCTTCCATCACCCTCCTTCTTCCTCCCTCCTTCCCTTCTTCCTTTCTTCCTTTCCTACTTTTCTGTCTTCCCTCACTTCTTCCTCCCTCCCTCACTTCCTTCCCACCCTTCTCCCTTCCATCCTCCCTCCCCCTCCCTCCTTCATTTCCTCCTTTCCTTCCTTGCTTCCTTCTCCCTCCTTCCCTGCCTCCTTTCCTCTTATCTTCCTTTCCTACTTTCCTTCTTCCTCCCTCCCTCCTTTCTTACTTTCCTACTTTCCTACTTTCTTTCCTCCCTCCCTATCCCCTCCCTCCCTCTCTCCTTCCTTCCTTCCTTCCTTCCTTCCTTCCTTCCTTCCTTCCTTCCTTCCTTTTTCTCCCTGTTTTTGCATTTTGCTGAATTTGAGAAAAGTAGAGCCAAAGCCATCTCCCTGGAGGAAATGCAGGCATCCTCCTACATGCCAGACAGCCAGGTTTCTGGCAGCAGTGAAGCCTTTCAAAATGACCTCTCCATCTGATCAAATTAACAGGGAGATGCGGTCTCTGAAATAATCAGGACCTAAGCCATTTGGAGCTCCAAGAGTCAACAGCACCCTCTTTACGTTGTGTCAGATAAGCAAATCCCATCCAATGCAAATCTTTCCGTTCGGGGCATCATATGCTTCCAACAGAGGACAACGTAACGTTATCACTTCATACTTAAATAGCTTTACGTTAGAAATAAAAACCAAAGCAAGTTCTGATGCAAGTAACCAAATGTAGCTGGAGATGAATTTATCCAGGGGAAGCCAAACCTCTGGGTCATTACTTGAAGATATTAATTACATACCTTTGGCATGGTGAGTAACTAAGCCTCTGAAAGCTAGTCAACTGCCAACAAATAAGTTGGTTCCAAGGTGTTTAAAACTATGGCAATTTATTTAAGGAATCATCACATTTTCTCCTTTTTCATGCTGCACTCAAGTCCTATTTTTTTCTGTTCAAGGTCAGGAGGCCACATCTGTCTCAGAACAATTAGGCTGCAGAGAGGAATTGAAATTCCACTGCTTGAAAGTTTAGTGTGTTTGTGTGTCCGTGCGCACAGATAGAGAGAAAGAACTTTTTTTTTATCTTTCTCTTTTGCATCCAGAAATAGAGACGAAATAAAATGCTACCCATCAGTCTACTTGGACTCTTGAGAAGTGTCAAACCGAGCCTTTTCACTTCCTTTCACAGTTGAAAGAAGAGGTCAGAGAGGAGTCACTGATTTAACAATTCTCCAAGGAAAGAGGAACGGGTCTGCTTTCAGGCATTAATGATTAGATAAACTTTAACTCAGTCATGGTGACAGCTGCCGATCACCAATGCTTACTTGGCCGTTCCAGCCAAGGACAACAATGGCATCGAAGGACTTGGAGGCACAGCTTCTCGTATTATTTCTCTGGAAAACTATCAATACGCACAGAGACTAACATATATTCTTAAAGGCAGACAGGAAGCAATATTTTATCAAAGTTGGGGAAAATGGTATGAATGGATAGAGGTAAAAAGATTACGGGATGAGCGATAGGGAAAAATACACAATGTAGATATGTAAATAGTAAATAAAATAAATATATACAATAATACAATACAATAATACAATAGCAGAGTTGGAAGGGACCTTGTAGGTCTTCTAGTCCAACCCCCTGCGTGGGCAGGAACCTTATACCATTTCAGACAAATGGCTATCCAATATCTTCTTAAAGACTTCCAGGGTTGGGGCATTCACAACTTCTGGAGGCAAGCTGTTCCAGAGGTTAATTGTTCTAACTGTCAGGAAGTTTCTCCTTAGTTCTAAGTTGCTTCTCTCCTTGATTAGTTTCCACCCATTGCTTCTTGTCCTGCCCTCAGGTGCCTTAGGAATAGTTTGACTCCCTCTTCTTTGTGGCACCCTCTGAAGCAGTAACAATTATAAAGAATTAATAAATGTAAGATATAGATAAATAGAAATAGCTAGAATAACAGGAAATGTAGTAAGATGGTATATGATGTTACCTGGTAACTATACACATATAGGGAGTGAGTTACCCCCAGTTATATCTATGTAGTTTTGTCTTGTCAATGTCTTATTTATGGGTTTTTTTTCTGTTACTAGTTTACAATAAAATTATTTTTTTTTAAAATACGCATAGAGAGACACAAAGTACAGACACACACAGAGAGAGGCCCACAAGTGTCAGGGGTGAAACACTACCAAGGTGACTTCCCAATCCTGAGATTGCTGATGAAGTATTTTAAGGGAGATTTGGGCTAATGTCAGGGTTCCAAATAGCATTCCAAATTAAATCAGAGTCCAAGGGAAAGTAATGTTCAAAGTTCCAATTTAGTAAGAGAGCCATGTTGGCACATCGGGGGGAAAACCCGAATCTGAAAGCTTCCCAGTTTTCCCCACCTAGTTGAAAATTCAAGGTCTTGCCCCCCACACTCACAAGTCCATCCCATGGTCCAATCTTCCATTGCCATGCTGGTAGCTTCCACCCATCCAGATCCGGTCAGGTGCAGAGGTGCAGAGACAAAGGATGACCTTGGCTTTCTAGGAAGGAATGTTATTTTAGCTACGTAGCATTCCACTCCGTACCATCCCCCCAATAGAAATGACATAGTAGAATAATAGAAAGTGTGGCAGGCCAAAGATCCAAAAGGGAATATGGCTGCAGGCCTGACAACCAGTTTGGACCAGTAAAAATGCTACTGGTTCACCCGAAGCAGTAGTAAAAAAATGCTATTGGGTCAGACAAACTGGTTTTCTGACAATCAGCTGTGATGCATGGTTTATATTATATTTATATTAGCTAGAAAGCAGGATTAGCTGCTTCCTAGTTAAAATAAATTGCATGGCAAAGCGGATTCCCTCCCTCGCTCTTCCCTTACTTTGGTCATTTCTATAACAATAAATCAATCCGTAAAACCCAAAGTCAAAGTTTCATTTTTTACCACCTCAAGCACAAAGTCCAGAAGTGGTCTCCTGATTAACATCTTTGTTTAACAAACCTATAATCCCCTCTGGGGTGGAGTCTGGACAACTGAATGGAGTTAGCAGACGGTTTACTGGCCGGATGCTGCTCCTGTCACCAATGAGGACCTTTGTTCAGCAGATAAAATCTCACTGTGCCCAGAGAGAGAACTATCTGCCTCTACCTCGGATCGAACGCACAGCCTCCTGATTGTGAGGCGAGAGCTCCACCTCTAGGCCACCTCACCGTTCCAGACATAGCAACAAAAGAACTTCTATTCTTTTCTTTGATCAAAACGGTCAATTTAGCCACCTCTGCCAACCCCCTCAGCTTTCAGAAGGCCTTGGAACGACTCAGGGAAAGAAAGGCTGCGCTGTTGCATCACAGTTACTACTCGGTCCTGCGGCATGTTGTTACTGCATCGTGATATTGTTACTGTTGGGTTTGTTGCCAACTGCCAACGCCTGAAAGTCAGTTAGCTTGAAGCAGCAAGGATGCCATTGCAAACCAATGAATAAATAACGAGCAAGCAGATGCTTTGGAGAAACCACAGCAGGACGAGAGAACACAAACTTTCTCAGCAACGGGTAGGGATGGCAGAGAGATTCATTAATTTCACATCTTATTAGCAAAGCGTGTCACTGGTGTTTCAACGAAGCACCGTTATTTTTCTGGAATGCCATTTGCGAAGCAATTATTTGATTTAAAAAAAAAGAAATGCATCCTCAAGACTGCATGCGTTCCCAAAAAAAAAAAGCACACCGGCCCTTTTTCGAAAGCCCAAGTTTCAAAATCGGCCTTGGATGAGGCATGCCTCAGATGAGATATCTAAATTGAGATGTACTGTGTCTTTTATACTGTGGTCCTCTTTTGAAACTTTTTAACTTTGGGGATAGCTCGAGTTTATTTTTTCAGACCATGCTTACGACACATCTGGAATGTACTTTGCAGGTAGGAAGTCAACTTCAGTTCGAAAGGAAAAGAGAACGACGACAAAATTCACTGCCAAGCCGTTATGAGCAAGGGTGGGCTTCAAAAATTTTAGCAAGGGGTTCTCTGCCTGGTTGCTGAGTGGACGTGGCCATGGAGGGCATGGCCTAGTCAGATTCCTGCACCATGGCAGGAGGGTGGGTGGGTGATTTTGTCCTCTCCAAGCTCTGGGGGTTTTCTTCAAGCAAAAATGGAGGGCAAAAATGGCCCTCTAGGTTTCTGGTCTTTCCCAACTTCTCGTAGACCCATTTTTGCCCTCTCCGAGCTTCCATGTGCAACTTGCACATACCTGCATCCAAAACAGGTTGTGTGGAGACTCCTAGGAGGAGAGGGGAGGGGTGGGTGGGGCCAGCCAGGAGTGGGATTTGGGGGTTCTCCAAAATGCACAGAATCTTAGCTAGAGGTCCTCCTGCAATCCCCCAGCAGTCCATCAGTGGTTATGAGGATTAAGAGTACAATCAAGGGCTCTAGATAACCTTCAATACAGTACTGGTAGTCCTTCACTTACAACAGTTCATTTAGTGATTGTTCGAAATCACAACAGAACAAGGGCACTGGGGGAAAAAAGCCAGTAAAGACTCGGGCATCCTATCTACAAAACAAACAACCTTCAACTTCAGGGTGATGGGATTAAGACCTGACCTTCCAGGACAAGCAGCAGAGCTCATTACATTGCACAATCTCCTAAGGACATTGTATCAGAGTCCAAGCTTCAACCAAACTTATCTCAGGCAAAGATGACCCCCACGTGGCCCCATGGGAGCCTGACAATAGGCAATAGAATAAATGTCCTTGCATTAGGAACAGGAAGCTCAAGTCCAAAGCCCAAGAGATGGTATAAAAGCCACTCATTCTCCACTCCTTGTGGTCAGCTGCCCAGAATCTCTCATGTGCTTCTGCTCCAGCAATAAATGGATCCTATTTTTAATCACCCCCCAGCCTCCATTTTGTCTCCATAGCTTTTCTCCTGGCTTGGAATGTACCAGATGGATATTTCTTCCAACAAGTGGGATTAGAACTCCCAGTCTCCCAGTTTTTAACCCAATGCATTACCTACTAGACCAAGCTGGCTCTCACAGTGTTTTGACAATTAACTAGTTCTGATATTTTGCACCATCTTCAGTTTCTAGACCAGTGTTGGAAGCCATCTGCAAGGGAACACATTGCAAATTGATGACTTTTGGAGATCATCGGAGAATAAATCATTGCGGCCAAGCTAACCATGGTTGAAAACAGCCAAAGAAGCAAAATAGCTGGAACTCCTACTTATAGAAGTCACCCAGGCCTCCACCAATCACTGTTCAGATAGGCTGACCTGCTGGTGGAATCATAAACATTACAATTCGAAATGAGCCACAGCCCAGGAGAAACCACTTTCACCCACACAAATATATATATATATAAAGGCATTTAGCCAAATATAAGACAGGAGCTTCCTCTCCTTCCCAGCCAGACACTAATTAAATATAGCTGAAGACTACACAGAAAAGAGGAAGAGAAAAAAAGCCCAATTAATTAATTGGCAACCTGCTGACACTATAATTAAGTTATGAAAATGCAACTCCCTTTCTACTCGATGTTGAAAAATCAGTCAATTACATTTATTGGAAAAGTTTGCTTGGCAGCTTTACCCCAAACTAGAAGGGACAAGATAGTTCCACGGGTTCTTCCATTTGGGGGGGGGGGAAGCTGGGAGAAGTAACAGGAGCTCACTCTGTTACATGGCACTAAGGATTTGAACCACCGAACTGCCGACCCTTCTGATCGACAAGTTTAGGGTCTTAGCCACTGAGCCCCACATCCCTTAGATACGTACTTTACTCATCCATTATTGCTTTGTAACTGCTGGGATATATTTGGAGAGCCAGTTTGGTACAGAGGTTAATGCAGCAGGCTAGAATTTCTGAGTTCTAAGTTGACGTTAAGCACAAAGCCACTTTTCTGACCTTGGGCCAATCACCGATTCTCAGCCTAGGAGGCAAGCAGTGGCAAATCATTTTCAAAATCTCACCAAGAAAACTGCAGGAACTAGTTCAGGCAATTGGCATGAGTCAAGACTGAGATTTGAACACCTTACGAGAAGAACCAGCTCCCTTGATGCATCAGCAATGCAGGGAAAGGTGGAAAGAAAGAGAAGAAAGTCAGTAACAGTTGCAGTGGTCCAACTTTAGAAAACATGAACGTCTTGGTTGGACAGATCATCCTGGAGAAGTTCTACTAATATGGTAGCTAAGGATCAACACTGATGGCGCATCGATAATAGATCAAAGCATGCAAGAAAATTGGTGTGAATTCCTTCCAAACAAAATATTACTTGAAGGTCACAGTAACCTTAGCAATTTGATGAATACTTTTACCAAGAAACTTAATAATAAAAAAAAAAAAAGCTCTAGTAGAGTCAAGCATAATAAGGCTTCAGGAAATCAATTAATGCTGGATGGACATTAATCTTTGATTATTTCAAGACTGATATTCATAATCTCATTTCTTCCTTTAGTCCTAGGGCTTCAAAATAGACTCAAGTAATTAAAAAGACTCCAGCAGTGATGCCGTCTACATATTCAGTTAAACTAATAATATTTGTAATTACCACCACTAACAAAATAGATTCGGTGCTTTTTTCTTCTCAATCTTTCATCTCTTTGGAGGAGAAGGATGAACAATGAAACAATTATAAACATTTTGTAAATTGTAGAATTAAATAAACAATGCTATTTCTCACGCTGACAATGCACAGAGAAGAAGGATGGCAAGGCCAATTTTAAACTGAAAAAAAAAAAAGGTTGGCAAGAGACCAGCTCTTCCTATTACGATCTTGCCAGAACCTTCCTCCTCAAACAAACTCAATGGTTATTTCAGCTGGTAAATATTTTCCGCGAAGAAAACTTCAGAGAACATTTTCTCTGGTTATAACTGTAAGCAGTGTAAACAAAATGGAACAAGGAAAGAATTACATAATTCTTTGGAGAACAGACAGAAGAGAAAATGGATGTAGCAAAGATGTTCTCGTCACTTTTTGCGTTTGGAACAATCCAGCTAAAGGTCAGAACAAAATGTTCGGCTCTCAAATGTGGTGAGGCAGGGATCAGAAAATATTAACGCTGAACCAAATTAGCTAAAGCAAGACTCAAAAGGAAGTGTTGCCATTCTATTCTTGAGCACTGCTTGTACTGGAATCTATTTTCCCTTTCTGAGTTGACCTTTGCAAAAGTAGATTTTTCTTCTTCTTCTTCTTCTCGTAGACTTTTTAGGTTGAGTGAGTCTAATGAGTAATCCTATGATGACTTGGTTTTCTTTTCTCCTAAGGGTACATAATGTCCAACCCAGTTGGCTTTTATGACTAAAAAAAGGATTAGATCTCTCTGTCTCCTGGTGATTGGCCTAAAGTCATCCAGCAAGCTTTCTCTATAGCTAAAGTGGGACTAGAACTTACTATCTCCTAGTGATTGGGGATAGGTGGTATCCCCGTTGGGAGACAGCAGAGGGTGTGCAGTGGAGTATGCAGCTAGAAGGATGTTGCTAATGTACACACAATTATAATACCAGACACTGTTTAAGTAATATAAAATACCTTTTTACTTAGGTTGTAAAAACTATTAAACTAAGCTACTGCTCAACAAGCAGTGATGTTAAATTGAGTCAAAAACTAAGTCTCAACAATATCAAATAGCTTACACAATCTTCCGTCTTCTTCTTCAGTAATCACAGTTCACAAGCAAACAGTTATCAAACAGCAAGTCCAGCAGAGAGAGAGAGAGAGATGCACGCTCCTGGCTTCCTCTTATAGTTAGAGATAATTGCACTTACTAATTGCACTCTAACATTCCACCAGCTTTAAAGTTACAATGACTATATATTGTCTACCTAACTATAGGAGTCTACTCCTAACAATTGGCCTAAAGTTTCCCTGTCTGTTTCCATGCCTAAGGTGGGACTAGAATTCACTGTCTCCTGGTGATTGGCCTAAAGTCATTCAACAAGCCCTCTCTATGTCTAAAGTGGGACTAGCACTCACTATCTCCTAGTGATTGGCCTGAAGTTTCCTTGTCTGTTTTCATGCCTAAAGTGGGATTAGAATTCAGTGTCTCCTGGTGATTGACCCAAAGTCCTCCATCTGGCTTTCATGGCTAAGATGGAACTAGAATTCCCCATCACCCACTATCTAGCCTGGTGCCTTAACCACTTAGATCCAGGCTGGCTCTTTGTGGAAATTGGTCTTTCTGTAAGAGATGAGCCTGCTGATTTTGTGTCAGTTTTTCATTCAACACCATTCTTGGTCTCACCCAAATTACTAAAAGGCCCTGACCAGTAAAAGGCCCCCTTCCCATGATTGAAATTAATCTCGTTTTCAATTACATTGGAAGAGTTTGGTTGCCCTATAATGTGGTGATCCAGCAGTCACGTCCAAAGAAATAGATACAGTTTCATTTGTTCCCCTGATCTTTTACTTCAGCCAAGCTTTCAACACCTCTGCATGAGACAACTCTTAACATCTCGTGAGTTCATACACATATGCTAATGATTGCTATCGCACACCTGTTTACACCTCCCCTGCTGTTCAGACTTCTCACAACTACCGTGTCAAAGCTGTTTACATTTTTCACCGTGGCACTTAAAGACCTCATCAAAATTAGTTTTGCAGAGTTTTTTTCTCCTCTCCCTTCAATATTTGGTCTTAGATTCCATTGGCTCCATGGAAAATCAATGAGCAGCACATTATGTAGGGATGAGATTCTACCAAAAAAAAGGATCCAGGTGAATCCTGAAAACAAGAAATTCACACGGAAAGCAAAACTCCTAGATGCTTTTTACCGGTGGATAGTTCGACCAAGCAGGCTGATGCTGTCTGTCTGTCTGTCTGTCTGTCTGTCTGCATAATTCAGAAGTGGATCTGATGAAAACAATCCCAAATGCTTCTTACAGGAAAACAAAAAAAGAGATTTAATGGGAAGATTGGGTTTAAACATAGGTCAGCCTTATGAACTGGTCCAGAAAAGAATATAACAGGAAGTACTAACTAATTTTATTATATTAATGGAATCTTGCAAGTCTAAAAGGGTGTCTCTCCCCCCTCACCTTTATAGTTCAAGGAACTATAAATAAATACTGTCTATCGTGGACCTCACCTCTGCACATCTGTAGAAACCCTCCCTGGAGAAGACAGGGATTATTGTTGTGCAATCCCGCTTCGAAGGAATGCTTCATGTGAGCTAAGCTTGAAAAAGATGTAGAGTTCTAAAGATCAATGCTCCTGTTTTTTATATATATAAAAAAATATATATGGCGTAAATATGGCGGGCTTTTGTCTGAAAGCATTCAATGGGGACGAGATGGGTAAGGAGTTGTTGTCTTGCCTGGTTTCTGTTTTCTTTTATTCTCCCCGCCCCCCATTTTTTTTTAATTGGCTCATCTGAATTCAACATCAGGCAGGAACTGAAGAAGGGTGGGGGAGGGGGAAGATGCTCCTTTGTGATTTTGTAGAACCAGGCAAATAAAGCCTGAGATCCTGCTGCGCAGATAACTCAACAATCAATTGGAACCCAGCAGTTAATCGATGCACAGTTTCATCAGTGATTATTTTATGTACGGTCAGCCATCTGCAGCCTTTGAGTTACAATCCTATTGTCAATAAAGAAACAGCTGGACGTTGTCCAAAAAGATCTGCAGGGAGAAGAGGTATGCAGCTTCCACTTTTTTTTTCTAGGCAGTGATCTGCACTGAGCTTTGAAGGCCATCTTCTAAAAAGTAGACAGGACCGGAACAAAACTAAACTAAAAGGTCATTTCACTTTCTAATTTTACTTCTTTATTTATTGAGGGGATTTATACGGCCGCCTGCTTGCCCATGGCGACTGGAGCAGAGGTGGGTTCCTACCGGTTCGGACCGGTTTGGCTGAGTAGGTAGTAAACTCAGCCTGCCACTCCCCTGAAATGATTCTATTGGAGGCACCATCTTGGTTTTCAGTTCTGCACATGCGCAGAACAATCTTCGTTGCAAAAATTTGATTTTTTTCCCCTTTTCTAATGTCGTGCACATGCGGAGACCTTTTTAGCTTCAAATACACACGCTCACAGAGTGTGCATTTGGTGAGCGTGTGAGCAAAGTGAGCGCGCATGCCAATGGTGGGTTTCTGCAGGCTCGCACCTACTCGCGAGAGCCGGTTGGTGAAATTTAGAGAACCGGTGAGAGGGGGTTCCACTGGCGTACCTGGAAGTAAATCTGGCCCGCCACTGCCAGTGACCCAACGGAAAGGAAAGGAAAGGAAAGGAGGAAGGAAGGAAGGAAGGAAGGAAGGAAGGAAGGAAAGAAAGAAAGAAAGAAAGAAAGAAAGAAAGAAAGAAAGAAAGAAAGAAAGAAAGAAAGAAAGAAAGAAAGATCACAATTGAGTCCAAAATTTTGGTTGTTAAGCAAGAGCGTTGTTAAATGAGTTTCACCACATTTTAAAAGGTGGCCACTCCCACCTGTCACATGACTGCCAAGCCATGCCCACAAAATAGGCCACACCTACAGAGTAGGTTCTAAAAAAATTTGAAACCCACCACTGGTGCACGCACAACATGAACTAGCAGTAATGCCAGTAGCAACCCACCCCTGGACTAAAGAATATAAAACCTTATATAAAAACCATAACACTAATAAAAGGCTCACTGGAAGAACCAGGTCTTCAGCGGCTTCCGGAAGAGTGCTAGTGTAGGGGCCATTCTAATCTCTGGGGGGGATGATGTTGCAGAGAGAGGGAGCCACCATGGAGAAGGCCCTTCTTCTGGGTCCCACCAGATTATCTCCCATGGGGATGGGAACTGTTACATTCCCTGCCTCCCTGTTCTGGTGGGTCAGGTAGATGTGATCAGCAAGAGAAATTGGCGAAGTGCAGTTAATATGACCCTCAACTTGTGTTTAACCATTGTTGCCTTCAGTGATGTTAGCAACTCTGGGTTCAGAACCAGTGTCACAACTCTGGTCCCATAACCAGTGTTAGCTAATGAATGCGGAATAGTGTAATTCACCGGACAGTAACGAGATATGTTGCTGTAAACCACAGACAAACTCTAAAACAGTGACAGTAAGAAAATAAATAGTCTTTACTTTGTAGCAACTAAAATGCTTCTTCCGACTAAGTTCTCAAACACAATAACAACAGTCCTTCACCAAACAGAGTCTATCTCACAGTGATGCAAAACAATACTTCTCCTTCACAGTTCAGCTTCTCAAACAACAATCAGGTAACACAGGATCACAAGGAATCGAACAGGAAATGAGCTGCAATCCTGACCTTGATTATATAGTATAGCTGATACTCACAGCCAATCAGATTCAAACAGTTCTTAAAGCTACATAACTCATTAAGAACATAGGCTCATATATATTGCCAACCCAATATAAGGCTGAATATCCTAACAAGTGATATTAAAAATTGGGCTATGATGATAACCTTTAGAAAGATTTGAAAGACCAAACTATGGGTATTCAACTGTTAGGTTATGAAGACGTACAGTATGCCTGGTGTGCAGAAGACAACTACCCAAAGATCCATATATCAAAGCGACACATGACTGTATCGAGGAAACATGCTCATCCTAGTTATCACTTGGTTTAGCCCCAGGTAGGCCAAACAAATATGCAGAACAGCACACCTACTTCTCATAGAATCATGAAACTCATCATGGAATGATAGATCTGGGAGGGACCTTGGAGGTTTTTTTGCCTTACCCCAGCCCAGACAAATGGCTGTTCAATCTTTTCTTGAAAACCTCCAGCAACTGTGGGAGGCCAGCTGTTCCACTGATTAATCATTCTCACTGTCAGGAAATTCCTCTTTAGTTCTTGGTTGGATCTGCCTTTTGCAAGATTCTAGCCATTGCTTCTGGTTTTCGGTGCTTTGAAAAATAAGTCAATCGCCCCTTCTCTGTTTTCAGTTGCAATGAACCAAGGGAAAATCATCTTCTTCTTCCTCCTCCTCCTCCTCCTCCTCCTCCTCCTCCTCTTCTTCTTCTTCCTCCTCCTCCTCCTCCTCCTCCTCCTCCTCCTCCTCCTCTCCTTCCTAAGTTCTAAAAAATGTTGAAAGTTGGATGCCTTTTGCTATCAAATTAGATCACAAGAACTCTCTGGGAATGGACACCAAGCTCTTGTATTTGCATCTAAAACAATTGAGAAGACAGGGTAGGATTGATGATTTCAGGACAATTGAGAAAGCATGGGTGTGACAGGTATAGTGTGCATAAATCAGAATTATAAATGAAATAATAGTGGAAATACCTGGTATAAATAGTTGCCAACTGTTTCCTTAACGGAAAGGACATATGGAGCATCACAACAGAGGGAGAGGCATCTTGTTCAGCAACAAAGCCACATTGGCACTACAACATGAGCCGGAGTAAAAACTGCTAATTTCCTAATGAGTTTCCCATAATTAACATGATTTGTGCAGCATTTCTGTAAACCTGGCAGATGGCAAACTATAGTTTTGAAACATTTTGTCCAGTATCCCCCACCCCCTTATGAGTCTTCATTACAAACCAATTCCTTGAAAATGGGGTGGAGGGAGAGACCCTCAAATTAGAAGCTGGGCCAAGTCTGATATCGAGATTTCACAGACTGAATTCTTTGAGAGATACGTTCTCTCACCTTTCCGCCATTTGACACCGCAATCCTTTTGTCAATCTGAAAGCTGTCATTGATACAGAACGGGAAAAGCGTCGTACCGTATTTCAGTTGGGACTATGTCAAAAAGCTAACAAGAGCTTTTAAACATTGTGGGAGTTGCGTAGTTGTTGAGTGTAGCCAGTTCTTCCTCAACAAAAGTTCAAAGAAGTTGTTGTTGTGAGGCCCTCATGGCCCCACCGGAGTCTGAATCTGTGGGGGAAGATGAGGCGGAACAAGAGCCGACAGATAGCAAGAGGTTGGCTCCATTGGCCTTGGAGGGGAAACTAGGGAAAAGGGCAGAGTCAGTCCAGGCAAGGCTTTTCAGGATTAGAAAGGTTTGCAGACAGGGAGGAGCAAGAGAGACAGAGCTCAGGCGAAGAGCAAGGACCCCTCCTGATCCTAGAGCACGGAGAGAAGAGAGAAGGCAAGAACAACGCAAACTGAGACAGCTACGAGGGAGGAGAGTGCCCCAAACCCTCATTCCCCAGGCACACCTGGGGAATGAGATGTAAGGAGTATGTATGTATGTATGTATGTATGTATGTATGTATGTATGTATGTATGTATGTGTATATATACATATACATATAATTGTTTCACAACACCCTGTTAGAGCCCCAATTAAGGGAGGAGACATACTGTTTCCTTTTCTGCCTTTCGGCTCATCACCAGAGACCATCTAGACAGAAAGCCATGAGTTCCGTTGTGTGATTTTTTAAATATGTGTGTTAGTTTTATGAGCTGATCAATAAATAAATCAGAGAGACTAGTATAGATCTATTTTGAGCTTTTTAGCTCTCATCAGCTAGCCATAACCTTACTGGGATTCGAACCGGGGCTGTATTGCATATATATATATATATATATCTCCTTCAACCATTTGCTAGCAACTTCATAGACCTGCTGGCAGATACTCTCTTCAGAAAGCCTATTGAAGGATGTTAACGTGCCTGAGCGCCAAGGGGAATGTGTGCTTGCGTACGATGCTGGACAGATTATTCTTATTTTTATCCTTATCGCAGTTGTGCGCTGATATTTCCAGCAATTTATTTATTTGCTTGTTTGCTTCCTTCCTTCACTTTGCCAGTGGTGGAGTGGTGAGGTGTGAACAGAAATTGTTCTTGACATTTGGTGACGGGAGAAATTCAGATAAATTTATTTGGGAGCAGCATAGTATGGTGGGGAAGGGAGGATGTTATTTCATCACGGTAACCTTATAAAATTGCAAATGTTCCCATCCTCAATGCGTCTGGAGATCACTAGCATCGCTGCACTGGGTTGTTTTTTTTTTAGCTTATATTAAACTAAATGAGAATCAGGCACGATGTAAAGCTAAGGGGCTGTTGTATCCTGCAGGATCATCTGTAGATATAAGAATTATGAAGCGACTCCTTTGGTGGCAGGTGAAGGCCATGGCAGGTAGAATGAATGCCAGATTTTGTGAGGTGCACTATACATACAGCCCTATCTAGATTGCAAATATCTAATGATGGTAGCAAGGGCAAGATCACTTAGACTTACTTACCACTTCACAGTGCTTTGCAACCCTCTCTAAGAGGTGTACAGAGTCAGCATATTACCCGCAGCAATCTGGGTCCTCATTGTATCCATCTCGGAAGGATGGAAGGCTGAGTTCAACCTTGAGCCTGGTGAGATATGAAGTCCAAATTGCAGGAGGCTGGCAGTCAGCAGAAGTACCCTGCAGTACTGCACTCTAACCACTGTGCCACTTTGGCTCATGGTAACTCACAGGTTTATCATCCATTCATTTGGATTACTGAAATGTCCTGCCTATTGGATCACCTTGAAAGACTGTCTAAAAGATTTAGTAGATCCAGAATACAATTGTCAGCCTTGTAGACCAGAGAAGAACAGATATAATAATAGAACCTTGCACGTTTTTCTTTCTCAACTGCTGTACAGGTCTGAAACTAGAGAGAGAGTCCTGTTTGAATCTCTTGCCCTGCCCACATTTCTGCTGTGGTCTTAGCTTTTAATCTATCTGCTCCTTTGCCAAGGTCATCCCCACATACCATGACATCAACAAGCTGTTTTGTACACTAGTATAAATCAGCATGGGAGGTGCAGTGTCTCAGCAGTTAAAGACACTGAGCTTGTCAGCAGTAAAGCTTGACCGCCAAGGTTCGAGACCCAAATGTATATGATGGGGATGAGCTCCCCTTACTTGCACCAGCTGCTGGCCACCTAGCAGTTCTAAAGCATACAAATGTGAATTGAGAATAGATACCATGTTGGTGGAGAAAGTAATATACACTGTGAACATCCTTAGCATATAGCCACGACCACCTTCAGGGTCTTTGGACAATGCTGACTCCCTTGGCTAAGAAATGGAGATAAGCACCACCCTTTAAAGTCAGAAACAACTGGACAGTTGTTTAATTTTACAAGACAACATAAGCATCTGTTTTCTGAGCCTTGCGATGGTTCCCATTGTGCTTCTGAGTGTTGGATTTAAAGGCCAAATGGCTTGACCCCAAAGTATTTGCAGGTCCATCTTCTCAGACAATTTTTGACTCCTCCAATTTATATATCTCAGGAGAATGCACTGGTGATCACCCACTGGCAAAAAAAACCCCTTTCTTCAGAAATCCTACCAGTTTCCACCTTGTTGGCTTTGCACAAGCTATTATTCTGGAGAGCATTGGAGGTATGACGCTTGGCCATTGGTTTTATTGCTTCTGTAATTGTTTATACGTTAACTGCTGTCTTCTTATCTTTATTTTGATTTAGCTCTGTATTATGGATGTTTTACTACGTTACTTGTATTGTCATTTTTATTTTTATTTTTATTTATTATACTGTGGAAGTTTTATTGTATTGTTTATAGATGTATTATAAATTGCCAAGAGTCTCTTTGATTGTAGCGGGCATAAATCAAACAAATAAATAAATAAGAATGTCTTGGAAATTCCATCGCCATTCTTGGGGTGGGGAGGGAATTTGGGGTGATTGTATTTTTTTTTTTTTTTGAGAATGTACCGATCTGCTCTCCAAAAGTAAAAGAAGATTGGCAAATGGTAGGGATTGTTGGAGTATTCCTGAATGATGCTCAGGAATGTCCTCCTTAGTCTGCCTACTGAATAGCATTGTATGGATACAAATGGACTCTCCAACTTAATAAATCTGAGGATTTTTAGTCCATGATCTTTGTTGTGGCCCTCCAGCGGCCAGCGAAACTGGTAGCAGATTTGGACAGTTGGGGAGGAACATAGTCCAGTCCTGGAGTCTGGGGAAGGCTCTGATGAGGGCTCTGTGTTGGAGGCAGAGAGGGGGCCAGGGCTGTATGCCAGTTATCAGCTGCCTTCAGAGTCAGACATCAGTGAGGCAGAGGAACAGCTGGAGCCTGTTCCCAGTGTGCGCACGCACAGAGTTGCCAGATGAAGGGAACAGATAAAGAACAGAGGCTGACTTGGGATTAAGGCCACAGGTGGACGGTGAATGGTCCCTCCCAGAGGAAATAGTCTCTACCTTTTAGGGTTTAGGGAACATTAGTTTTAATATGGGGATTTTAGTGCAGGGACAATTAAATTTAATTTGTTTTTACTTTACTGTATCTATTTCTGTATATATATTTTATGTGTTTTAACTTTTCCCTGTGCATCGCTCCGAGTCCCCTTGGGGAGAGGACGCGGTATATAAAAATAAAATATTATTATTATTATTATTATTAAATAAAAGAGGAGCGAAAGGGGAGTGGATTTTGCAGGAAACAATTAGTTCATTCCTGCAGTCTTTCCAAGTATTGTGGCATCTGAAAGATCTCGGCCTGGCCACTCTCCAAGCCTGATAAAGGTCGGTAATTGTGAACTATCTTGAAAGACTGTGGGAGAGGAAAGACTTTGCTGGAGAGGAATTCACTGTCAATTAAATAAAAAGGGGTTTATCAGGGCGGGGGGAAAGCCTAGGTCAGAACTATCTTTCCTTCATTGTCAATAATGACTGCAGACACTATGGGAGATGTGATTATGCTAGAGAATGAACTGCCCAGGATGTGATAATGGACCATGAAACCTAAAAACAAGGAAAAATGGAAGCAAATTCACATCTTACCACCCAAGTATAAAGGCCTCTTATGATGAGAGTCAATCACCAGGGGACAGAAAAGTAGTGAATGCACTGAATCTCCTCAAGAGTGTCCAAATTTAGAGACTCTTTATCACAAAAATGATACAGTCATGGTTATCCCTTATATAGGAATTGGATTGGCATGTAGCCTAAAAAGAGAAGAGGGGAGAGAGAGCGCCTAATTTTAACTTCTTAGTTTCTTATTTTGATGTTCAAGATAGGGTGTAATCTGATGATTAATCCAAATAGCCTAAAATATCCTAAAATTATTATATGGGACATGTATTTGTATTGTGGGTTTTTAAGTCCCTGTGCGCCGCCCTGAGTCCCTCTTTTGGGAGATAGGGCGGGATAAAAATTTAATAAATATAAATATAATAAATATATAAATATATAATTCCTCCCCCACACCTAGAATATTTCACTGAACTAAAAATAAAGAAAGAAAGAAAAATGGCAGACTATTCATTGCTTTGGGTATTAATATTGTCCTATTCTTTAACAAATGCAATAACAAAATGCAAACATCAGAATGTTGGGACTAGTAGATTAAATATATATCTATTCAAAGTGTTATGAGCACAAAGTCATCTAAAATATGCAAACCTCCCCAAAAAACCAAATCTAAAAATAACCCAATTTTCTGAATTATGGTTAAATCCAAAACAACCCAACGTTCTGAATTATGGTTTAACAACAAGAGATAAATTTGTCCTTCTATTCTGTTTCCCAAAGCTATCTTTCCCTGATTTGCTCCCATCTCGAACCCCACTCAGATATTATTCCTCCTAAATTCCTGATATTATTACTTAACAATAACTTCAGGGGGAAAAATCAGACATTTGATGGTTGGACCCTGCCCCAAAACTGACATCCGCTACAACTTCATCTCCCATTTCAGTTGGGCACTGAAATGGCTTCAGCAAGTGGACGATGTTTAACAAGACTCATTTGGAAGGAGATGTTGCTTTCCAACACACACATCTGAAGAAGGCAAATTGAAAGCATCAGCAGTATCCAAATACTTCCCCTGGTATAGTATTTTTCCCCAGTTGGCCTTCATCGTTGATGAGTCATCAGAAGAGAAGACATGTCTTGACACATCCAGATCCCAAGGAGAAGCCGATGGGTGTTAAAATATAAACCAGCTGTGATGAGCAAAGACATCTTCCCATCCTTTAGGAAAGATTATTGAACCACAGATAACATGAAGATACCAGGTCATTTGCAAGGAATGGAATGCAAGGGACGTTCTTGTCTCCCCATGTATTTTGATGGTGCTTAGAGGCGCCTGTCCATTCGTAGGGCAACCAAATGCAAAAAGAAATTGATTTTCTCTATGCTAGGTTCAGCACCACTGACTTAACAAGCGCCATGACATCGGGGACATTGTCATGAATCTGTACAAAATTCACAGCTATAAGATAGTTCTGTAAATGAGAAGTCGGAACAACAATGGACCTAGTTAGCTTGACATCGTGTGAAACTTTTTAAAGCCTGCAATCTAAACTAATAAGGTACCAAAGGCATTCAAGGAAGACTTTCACAAAGTTTTGCCAGATAAAATATCTTCTAGAACGTCTGAAATGTGACAGACGCCGTTGTGCAGCTCTGCAGCCTGCCGTTAACTTATCCAGATGCACAAATAAACTAAAAATAATAGGCAACAGAGAGGATTCTGGTTTCTAATCAGTATAGCAAGATGGATTTTTTCTGCTGGTGGGTCACAAACCTCCCATCATCCTTGATTGTCTAAAGCCAAGAAGAAAAAGCAGCCCCTGTGCCCCCCTAATGCCGTTCTTGGTGTAATGGATGTTTGCTGATTCGAAGCTCGCTATGGAATGCTACAATCGACAATAGAGGAGATGCTCGCATTCAACAAAAAATTAATCACGGCGTTTATGAAAAAAAAAATAAACTTGGTGAACTAGACTGTGAAATGACAACTTCTTTTCAAAGTATGCCTAACGAAGTTTATTACGGACATAAGGCAACTGGAAGAATTACGCTTCACTCGTGTCGGTTGTAGCTTCTTCTTATACTGTGCTGGGGTATAAACAGTGGGCGTTGCAATTTCCCCAGAAAGCATCTTCTGTTCTTTTCCCTTATGCGCAGGGTACTTGAACATTTCTTTCAGATTCATCCCAGTGGTGGGTTTTGAGCTGCATGATTATAGGAGGTGGCGGAGATGGTAATTGCTGGTCTCCCGTTTCGCTTCCTTTTCATATTTCTATTATTCTGAAAACTCCCTGTCTGGACACAGAGGCTAATTTGAAAGCGTCCAATGGAAAGAGTTCCCTCTTGATGGGGTCTTTTTTCAGTTCAACTACATGGGAAGCCAAGGGAAGCTGCAGTCCCTTGCAAAGAGGATTGTGTGAGCAGTGGGGGGGAAAAGGACAGTGAAATAAGTCACAGCCAAATAAAGGCAAATTGCAGCAGATATCAAGCCTAAGAATTTCTCTCTCTCTCTCTCTCACTCTCTGAAATAAATGTAAAAAAAACTCTGGGTCCTCGTTTTACCCACCTCAGGAGGATGGAAGGCTGAGTCAACCTTGAGCCAATCAGGATCGAACTGCTGGTAGTGGGCAGAGTTAGCAATAGCACTTAGATTTGTATACCCCTTCACAGTACTTTACAGCCCTCTCTAAGCAGCTTACAGAGTCAGCCTATTGCCCCCGACAATCTGACTACCCATTCTTACTGACCTTGGAAGGCTGGAAGGCTGAGTCAACCGGCCAGGATCGAACTCCTGGCAGTGAGCTGAATTAGCCTGCAATACTGCATTCTAACCACTGTGCCACCACGACTCTTAATAAAATTACCTGGTCGGGTAATTAAACCTCTGCAAGAAAACAATCCAACTCAGAGACCTCTCCCCCTTCTCCCAACAATGCTTAGAGTCCTCCTCCTCTTCCTCCTCCTCCTCTTCCTCCTCCCCTCCCCCAGTTGGGTCATGAAAAGTCCATAAGAAAACAACCAAACTCAGAGGGCATCAAGGCAGTGGTGTGATTCAAATTTTTATACTACCGGTTCTCTCTAGGTGTGGCGTGGCTTGGTGGGCATGGCTTGGTGGGCGTGGCAGGAAAAGGCTACTGCAAAATCTCCATTCCCTCCCCACTCCAGGGGAAGGTTACTGCAAAAATTCCCATTTCCTCCTGATCAGCTGGGACTCAGGAGGCAGAGAATGGATCAGGGGCGGGGCCAGCCAGAGGTGGTATTTGCCGGTTCTCCGAACTACTCAAAAATTTTGCTACCGGTTCTCCAGAACTGGTCAGAACCTGCTGAATACCACCTCTGCATCAAGGACCCCATACCCTAACCCTCCCCAAAGATCCCAGAACCATTTAAAAATTCAAAAGCGGGCCATTACATTATATCCCAGCTCTCTGGGATGAACCATCACCTAACAGATCCCACAAGGAAACTGAACCATTTACGGGGAAAAGCTGAAATTCAGAAGGGATAGAATTTCTGTAGAAAACACCTAAAACAAGAAATATCCGAATCTCCTTTCTTACCGCGGAAGCCTTTTTCTTTTTTCTTTTCCAATTTGGAACTCCCTTGTGGAATTGTCCGTACATCAATTGTGCATAATGCTGCAAAGCCTTTCAAAACAATAAAAAATATATCACACTTCCTTTCTAAAATAGCAGCACCTCTTCAGATCTCTCTTAAAATAGCTCATCTAAGTGAAAACCTATTTAGGTACCGAAATACGTTTGCGGGTGTGTAGTTATTGTCGATACGGTTTGATTTTTTTTAAAACAACTAAATATCCAAATTGGGATTCCTTATTTTATTTATTTATTTCTATCCACAACGGGCCTCATTTTCTGCCATTTGTGGAAAGCGAGTTGGGTTTTTTGGATGGGGGAGGGGGTTGGTGGTGGTGGTTGTTAAGATTTTAAAATATAGATTTATTCAAGAGGGATTGTAGCAGCGTGGAAGATGGAAGCTAATAAACATCAGCACAGTGTGAGTTTGATTTTTATGCATAGCAACTTGGCAGCCTCCGAACATTTGCTGCAAAATATGGCTATGCTAATGCATCTCCCATGTGAAGGTACTCACAAAGTGAAGAGTTTTTTTTTCCTTTCTTTTTTTTTTCTTTCTTTCTTTCTTTTTTTGGCCTGGAATTCAGGCAAAGAAGAACGTGCACACTGGAATTAAATCTTCATTTTCGTCATTAATAACTCTACCAACAGGAGTGATTTGAGAAGCTCTACCTAATCAATTACCATCACTATTGCAAAAACCCAAATCGGGATTGGAGAAGAGCTTAAAAATCCCCCGAGATTTAGAGAGATTTAGTAAGAGTAATAAATTTTCAAGGCATATTTCTGTAGTCTTTTTTTTAATATAAATGCACTCTGTCGAACCGATGGAGAAAAATATGTAGACGTTAAATGTGCTTTGCTATTATTATTATTTTCATGTACACTTTGCATACTTTTTCCTGCTTGAGAAGCAAATATAATTACATTCCAACCCTTTTTTTTGTCTTTCCTCTGTTATTGTTACTGTTATTACTTATCCATCTTATCCATTCACATTAGAAATAATGGCCAAATCCTCACTGGAGCTATATGTTGAAATATATATATATTCTGATTTGTACTTAAGTTCAGGGAGTAGAGCTTTCCCATATCTTATTCCGTTGCATATTCGATCTGGGCACAAACAACCTTTTGAATTTCTCCATTATTCTTGTAAAAAAAAACGTTCATGGAGAGTGGACTCCCCAAGGTTTCTCAAGGACAGACATAAGAGAAGATGTTTCATGGGTAGGAAAAGTACCCAGCATTGGAGAAAGTTTGAATGTACGTAAACCGTTGACTTTAATATGCCCTAATGCTCTTTTGGCACACGTTGTTAACAAGTTGTTTGGAGCCTTGTCAGGAAGAGAACCTGGTGGCTTAGTGGCTAAGGCTTCTGCCTAACATGTAATACAGCCACGGTTCAAATCCCAGTAAGAGTATGGCTAGCTGATGAGAGCTAAAAAGCTCAAAATAGATCTATCTTAGTCTTAGTTTTTCTATAAGTAGAGGTGGGGGGGGGCTCTGCTGGTTGGCTGATTTGTCACATCCTGATTGGTAGATGGAGTTGATGTTTGTTGGGGTTGACTGGTGATGGTGTCCTGTGTTGTTCTGGGTCTGCTGTCAGTTTTTGTGGCTGGGACTCGTTTAATGGCCAGAGCTAGTTTCCAGATGTCTGGCAGGCGGGAGGCATCATCACGTTTATTCATGTTGTGGGGGTGTTTCTCTATTTCAATAGCTTCCATAATTATTCTCTTGTTCAAGTGTTCAGTCTTGGAGAGTAATTTGGTTTTTTCAAAATCAATTCCATGTCCTGTTGTTTTGAGGTGTTGGAAAAGGGAGGAAGTATTTTCTTGTTTTTTGACAGCATTCTTATGTTCTGCAATGCGTGCATTAATTAATAATATATAGATATATATACGAAAACAAAAAGCATGAGGCAGATTCCTGGTCCCTTTTATTAAATGAATGTGAATTCCTCACATTACATTCAGCAAAGGCCTGGCAAACAGTCTTTCAAAGGTGAATTTATGACCACAGACATTATCTAACTTGGAAGGCTGCCATGTAAATATTTTCCAAATGAGGTGCTGTACAAAGAAAGATCGGGCACAGATTTGGCCTTATTTTTGGGGAGGTCTTATTATTTTTGAGGTGCAGGAGGCGGTGACTGTAGTCGCCTCATGCCTGCTGTTGTGTTGCAATATTTTAAGGGAGGGCTTGTTTTGGGGGGAGGACTTATTTTAGTGCATGCACTCAAAAGCCTGATTTGGCTTATTATCCGGGGAGGTCTTATTTTTAGGGAAAAAAGACAGACAGACAGATAATAGTTGGATAGATGATAGATGGATGAATAGATAACTAACTAGATGGATGGATGGGTGGGTGGGTGGATGGATGGACAGACAGACAATGCACACCAGCCTAACTTCATTTTGAGAAAAAAACCTGAACCAAAACATAGCTTATCAATTAGATGGATGGATCACAATGAAATAAAGTTCTAGCTTACTATATATAGTAGACTTGGTCCATATTCTCACATCCCTTCTTTGTTTCCACAGTTGCATATAAATGCTGAGTTAGTACTAAATTCGACATTTTTCTGCAACAGCAAGGTGAATGGGAAGGAGGGAGAAAGCCCTATAGACTAGATTGTCTGCATGAGAGCTCAACCTGAAATCAACCCCATTTTCTTTTTTCCTTCTCTCGAACATCTGTGTAGCCTAATTATAATTAAGCATGTTTTGAATATTAATTGTTCTAATGTCATTGATATAGAGGGTAGGATACGATGAATTGTAACCCTTCCGAGGTCCTGCTTTATTTATGGCTTCCTCCAGATGTTCCAATCATTGCGTGGAGATTTTTCCACCAGGAAAACAGTTGCTGAGACTTGTGAAATGCTTCCCTTCGCCAACTGTCATGGAAATAACGTTCTCCCCAAACAGTAGGTGAGATCTCCAAGAATATCACCCTACCCTGTTTGAATCATAAAGTATCGAAAGCATTTGTGGAGCGGATGCGCCCAAAGGATTTTGCTGAGAATTATGCAATTACTGTAATTATCGGTAACTCTGTGCATTGAGAGGGTTGCAAAGAAATTCACGCACACACACACACACACACAAACACACCACAGGGTACTTAATTAAATGCCTTTGATACATATTACTTTATGCTGAAAGGATCCAGTGCTTCACTAGGATGAAATTATGTACTGTCAACATTTATTTGCTATGTATTGCATCAGTTGAGTTCAACCCAAGGACCCAAAATTTTGTTTTTTGTAATTTACTCACCAAATTTGGGGATATAGAAATAAAAAGAAAGTGTTATCAAAATTTTCAGGGGAAGGAGAAATCCTCCAACCTTTCTCAAAGCTATGACTATCTCTTGGTGTTATCAAGAGCGTCACCATTAAAATATTTCTGTGGGACGGCTTTCTTTCGATCTCTCGTCCTGCTTCTAATTGAAATACATATAAAGGAATCATGAGATAACCTCTACAAAGACATGTGGCAGCTGTCACAAACATCAGATTAGATCGGGGAGACACAGGATGTGGTGAGGAATAAACTCAGGTTTGTCCTATCTTGATTCTCTTAACTATAAGAAGGAAGTAATTCACCAATAAACCTATTAATCAATTTCTCAAATTCAATTCCCCCAGTTAAGTTCTCTACTTCCATATTGTCTAAGCAGAAGAAGAGAAAATGGGCACAGAAGAACCAAGATGATTAGGGGACTGGAGGCTAAAACATATAAAGAATGGCTGCAGGAACTGGGCATAGCTAGTCTAGTGAAGAGAAGGACCAGAGGAGACATGATAGCAGTCTTCCAAAATCTGAGGGGCTGCCACAGAGAGGAAGGGGTCAAGCTAAGCACCTGAAGGCCAGACAAGGTATAATGGATGGAAACCGATCAAGGTGGGATTCAACCTGGAAATAAGGATACATTTTCTGACATTGAAAACAATCAACCAATGGAACCTGCCAAAATGTTCCCTTTGGAAGTTGTGGGAGCTTCATCACTTGGAAGCTTTCAAGAAGAGACTGGACAGCCATTTATCAAAAATGGGTCTGCTTGGACTGGGGGTTGGACTAGATGACCTGCAAGGTCCCTTCCAACTCTGTTAATCTGTTAAACTACCACATGTTCCTCACATTCTTGTCATGTGGTTGAGGCATTGTAAGAGCTGGAGTCTTATTATGTCTGGGGAATCCAGCATGAAGAAAACCATACCATGCCCTGCTGCATTATCACAATCAGCACAGACCATATATTGTATTATATATAATGTCTTTAATTTCTTATGGGAGCATCGGGTTAGAATATGAAACAAATCACTGAAGAAGAACCTTTGGGGAAAAAAGAATGGAACAATGACTGGGGAAAAAAAGAAAGGAAATTATCCTTCATTTCGAATGTTAAATTAAAATAGTATCCACGGGAAACAAAATGACCTCCCTCTTAAACCCCTGAAGTTCTCCAGATTAGCTACAGAAATGTGAAATTAATGGAGTCTGTTCTCAAGAATTATAAAAAAAAGTGTTAATGAGTAATGGTGCCAACAAATTCTTTCCATGATTCACCTTTAAGCACATCATCAGATTATTATTATTTTTTTAAATGAGATGACCCGGGGGGTGGGGGGGTGGAAATCAAGGTAGTATAAGCAGAAAAACTACTGATCTCATATAGGTAATTTACATCCATTTGCCCTCTTAAACCCATTCCTATGGACACAAGATGTAGACATGTTTTCCTATAAGCAGACATTGTTAGGAGTAATGCACGAAGCGTGTGAACTGGTTGCTGAACTGACCCCACCCTTGGAGATGACCAGTAAATATCAGGGCAGTGGGCAAAACTGGAAAGGGCCCAATGAAACCATCATTGCAGAAGAAGAGACTAGAAAACCGCTTCTGCATTGCTGCTAAGAAAACAACATGGATATGTCCATCAAATCAGCAGGAATCAGTCTAGGAAATAGCAGAAGAAACCCAGTGGTTCTTGTATATAAATGTTCCAAGTACATGTAATTTCTCTTTTGCAGGAAGTCTCCTTTTGCAGAAAGGGATGAATTACAACAACATTGACATCAAAGAAACAGCCAAGGGATTTAGAGAAACCCCAATCTGGTTTTTTTGTAGTATATCCTTGCTCATGCCTCATTCCCCTAGCTACAACAGATAGCAATCGGGTGCCAAATAATGCCAGTAATCAAATATGATCTTGGAAGCCACATTGGGACAGGTATTTGTCTTTTGTATTTGAGATATGCCTTTTGTATTCTTCACCACTAACAGTTGATGGAGAGAAATCAGAAGCAATAGTAATAGCACTTAGACTTATATACTGCTTCACAGTGCTTTTACAGCCCTCTCTAAGTGGTTTACAAAGTCAGCCTATTGCCCCCAACAATCTGGGTACTCGTTTTACCCGCCTCGGAAGGCTAGAAGGCTAAGTCAACCTTGAGGTGGTCAGGATCGAACTGCCGAACTGGGGGCAGCCATCAGTAAGCAGAGGTAGCCTGCAATACTGCATTCTAACTACTACGTCTCCACGGCAGTTGTGGTATCCATGTACATTGAAAATGCTTGTAATGGATTACATGATTGGGGTTATTGCATGTATATATATATATATATATTGTCTTTTATTCTTCCTGTGCACCGCCCTGAGTCCCTATGGGGAGAGGGAGCGGTTTATAAGTATTAAATTATTATTATTATTATTATTATTATTATTATTATTATTATTATTATTATTATTATTATTATTATTATTATTATTATTATTATTATTATTATTATTATTATTATTATTATTATGTACTTCTGGTCACCGTAATTCAGAGAAGATGCTGAGATCCTAGAAAGTGTGCAGATTAGAGGTTTGGAGACTAAATCATATGAGGAACAATTGAGAGAGCTAGGTATGTTTAGCCTTTTAAAGAGGATTATGGGAGACATGATAGCAGTCTTCTAATGTTTGTGTGGCTATCTCAGAGAAGAGGGGATTGACTTATTCTCCAAAGCACCAGAGGGTAGCACCAGAAATAATGGTTGGAAGCTTGTTAAAGACTGATCCAACTTTAGAAGCAAAGAAAAATAATGAGAACAATTGATCAATAGAACAACTTGCTTCCCAGAGTTGTAGGTGCTCCAACACTGGAGGTTTTCAAAATTAAATTGGGCAATTATTTGACCAGGATAGTATAAGTTCTCCTGCCTTAACCAAGGTTTTGGATTAGAAGACTTCTGAGGTCCCTTCCAGTCCTATGATTCTAGTTCTGGGAATCCTGTACTGTCAACATTCCTGACTGTCCAACAGCACTCAAACTGTGTCCTGATGAATGCCAACACAGGACCTCTTCCAATCTTCTGGTTCATCTCGGAAAGGTCCAAGTAGACAGTGCCAGGGAACCTGCAGTCTCATTTTCCTTCTCCAACTGCATTTGTCAAACGCTTGAAGAGGATAGGTGAGAGTGAATTGCTCCACGGGATTGCCTCATCTGTCCAGTGACACAATGCCAAATTCAAACACCCTGCCTGACAATGGAAGAGGAGCAGAGAGGTTGCATACAGAGAGATTTGTCTCACATATATAAAGGATAGGCAATGTCTGATCAAAGCTTTGAAGTGACTGATTTTTCTACGCGTCGATATTTCTTCACAGAACAAGCATCGTTAGTAGTACCAATTCCCCAGGCTTTCCACCCCCCCATTGCTCTTTCCTGACCAGCTAATTTTGATTTGGCTGGTAATACATGAGCTACTGGGCATAATCCAGCTCCAACTTTTACTTTTCCATCGTATTACTAGAAGCTTTTAATTAAAAGTAGAGGACTTGGCAGAAGTTATCTCCAGTTCAGGAACTGCAGTGTCCTTGTGCAATTTGATAAAGCCAAATAGGAAGTTGAGGTACGTTATGTGTGAAGAGGCACGCTGGCTCATTCTCATCTTCTTTGCCCCCTTGGCCCTCTTGCTTATTTAATTATTTGAAAAGGCTTTCGAAAATAAAATTCCGCCATTGAGAACTTGCCAGTTTAGGAGCAGTTGGGCCTATGGACAAGGATAAAGGGAGGGGGGGGGGGAAAATCACCACCAACCAAAATGAAAAGAAAATACAATTAAGCAGTGTCCCTCTTCAGGTGTTCCAGCTGCAACAGCAGTAACCCAAGAAAACAGAAAGCATCAAGGCAATGTTCTCCAACCAGAAGGAGCCCATCTAAGATGAACCTCCTTGGAAAAATTGTGAGAGGTTTCTCGTTTTCATGAGACAAGGGGGCTGGAGCCAGGGGTGGTATTTAGCTGGTTCTGACCGGTTCTGGTGAACCCGTAGTGGAAATTTTGAGTAGTTTGGAGAACCGGCAAATAACACCTGTGGCTGACCCCGCCCCAGATCTATTCACTGCCTCCCAAGTCCCAGCTGATCAGTTGAGTCTTCTTTGGTTGCCCTGCACAGGAGAATGGAGCTGGAAAGCAGGTTAGTGGGGTGGGGAGGGAATGGGGATTTGGCAGTCTCCTTTTCCTATCATGCCCACCAAGCCATGCCCCCAGAACCTGTAGTAAAAAAAATGAATCCCACCACTGGCTGGAACTATAAAATATTGCTTTTCAATGTTGGCCATAAAAGAGCTTTCTTACCAGAAAGGAGGTTGAAACCAAGCTTTTCCAGAGAGGGCCACCAGAGAGGCTCTATACCAATTGGTGATTTTTTTCAGTCAGTTTCTGTATTATGCTTTGATTTGAGGAGTGTTTAAGGTTGCCAACTTGTAAACTAGGGGAAAAGTAAACCCCTTCTATGATCACTACTAGCTTTAAGGACTTCCACTTCGTCTTGAATCATGACAGCATATGTAATACATTGGATGCTGAGGAATAGCAGTAAAAGGAGATTTTTCTGTCTACGCTTATTAACTTCTTAGATGTATCTGATTGAATAATCTCTGTCCAGGATCTTAGACTTAATGAGCCCTTGGTTTGAATCAGCACTTTTTTGAGGCAACCAACATCCCGTTTCCCCTACTTCGACACAAAAATTCAGGGAATTTGGCCGTGTGTCCCATATATGCAAATGAAATGAAATAGTACCATTTATTTTTACACCATTATGCATTTTTTCCACTCTTCTAATAGCTTTTCCCTGCTGCTGTTTTCCAGGAGTTGCTGAGCCATTTTTATGCTATGCTCGGCAGCTCCAGGATAACTAAAATCAGAAAGCTAGAGAGAAGTCCAGGGTTCAAAGGGTTAGAAGTCTATTTTCAACCAAGCACTGGTAAATCTTGTTACCAGTAACTTATTAGTAGGTGAAGGAAGACAAATCCAATTAGTAGGAACATGCCCCGCACTAAAATTGTGCATCATCAGTTGCAGGACAAAATCTTTCCTTGTATCCAGATTTGTTCCTCTTAGGAGGTTTTTCAAACTGTGTTTTCAAAAGCAGTTTGATGAA
Source organism: Rhabdophis nuchalis (assembly GCA_039707465.1). NCBI lineage: Eukaryota > Metazoa > Chordata > Lepidosauria > Squamata > Natricidae > Rhabdophis > Rhabdophis nuchalis. Next base: position 18,482,780 of record CM077657.1, on the reverse strand, counting down.
GATGAAGAAGGTCTATGAAGATTCTCGGTCATCCAGGTCATGGTTGTCCCAAAGGTGCTTTTTCAAAAGGCAACTGGACTTTCTTCGTTTTTTGCTGGAAGACCTTTCGCTTCTCATTCAAGAAGCTTCTTCAGGGTCTGACTGAACTCAGAATTGAAGTCAGAACTGGAAAAAGCTTGTGTGTGTGTGTGTGTGTGAGAAATAAAACACCTTCAAGCAAAAGCAAACAAAGTCCAGCTGTCTATGGACAAAAAGCACCTTTGGGACATGAAGATGAAGACTGCTCAATTCAGCAAGGCTAGGAAGGGAGAAACGAGATAAGATAAATGTATTTTGAGGACCCCTGATTTAGTGCAATATAAAAAATGCGAATATTTTTTCTGTGAACCACCAACATTTTCTTGCCCAACTACCAGTGGTCCACGGACCACCAGTTGGTGGCCGCTGCTTTACAGCCCTCTCTAAGCAGTTTATAGAGTCAGCACATTGTTGCCCGCAACAATCTGGGTCCTAATCCCCCAATAATGTATGTTTTAGACAGTTCTAGCCCTTTCCTGCTCCAGGTTTCTTCCATACACCCTAATCAGTTTTAAATATCAAAGACTGTAAAACCCAGAAGCAAACAAACAAAAAAGAAGAAGAAGAAAAGAAATCTAGGTTTTAGAACTTGGAAATGTCCTTGAACAGTTTTCCCTCCTTGAGCGTCCGTGTCGCAAACATCCCCAAAAGTCAGGCTGTCAAAACAAAGAAAGGATTAATAATTATCAAAATTATTATGTTGCATGACACCTGTCTCCAGCAGGTCTGGCAAAGCAAAACAAATTGGTCTTCTAACCATTGATTATATAGAGAAAGCTTCAAGACAAATCGACTTCTCACACGCTTTCTTTCCCGCAGTCAGTGCTGAGCGTATTTGTCTTTCAGATCAAGTATATTTTTTTTTTGTAAAAGTGACACCCACCGTGTAGCTTCAGCTAAAATCTTGGACTTCCGCCAAACATGGTCAGTAAATGCCCAGAGCTTAGAGAGCCAGAGGGCAAAAAAAGGACAACTATGGCTTCATTATATGTATATATGTATGTACATATACATATACATATACATACACACACACACACACACACACACACACACACACTTGTGTCACAACACCCTGTTAAGCCCCAATTAAGGGAGGAAGCATACTGCTTTCCTTTTCTGCCTTTTGGCTCATCACCAGAGACCATCTAGACAGAAAGCTATTAGTTTCGTTGTGTACTTTTTTTATATGTGTGTTAGGTTTTTGAGCTGATCAATAAATAAATCAGGGAGATTAGGATAGATCTATTTCAAGCTTTTTAGCTCTCGTCAGCTAGCCATACCCTTACTGGGATTCGAACCAGGGAAGTATTACATGTGAGGCAGTTGTAATTGCCTCTAGACCAATTGGTTCTCTACTGATCAGCTGAGACAGGAGGATAAGTATATGCTTGTGTCACTGATTTATTTATCAGCTGAAAAATCTAACACACATATAAAAAAGGCAGGCATAATAAAAACAACAAAGACATGAATATGTAAAATACTGTAAAATGTCAATTATAATGTCAATTAAATTAGGGGCCTGTTCTAAAACCAGATAAAATTACTAAATAAAATCGATTAAAATCGATTAAACCTACACCAGGCCGGCCGCACGGAATAAATACGTTTTCAAGGCCCGGCGGAAGAGGCGTAGGTCAGTGATCGTACGAAGGTCGGGGGGTAAGGTCGTTCCAGAGGGCAGGAGCTGCCACAGAGAAGGTTCTTCCCCTGGGGGTCACCAGCCAACATTGTTTGGCCGACGGTACCCTGAGGAGGCCCACTCTGTGGGAGCGAACTGGTCGGTGGGAGGTATTTGGTAGCAGGAGGCGGTCTTGCAAGTAGCCAGGTCCTGTATATATACACCCCTTGGCTCCCTTCTCACCAAAAAACTACAAGAACACCACATGGGTTTCCATGAGAATGTTATCAACCCTCCATTTCCCTTTAAATAAATGTAAGAAACAAATTATCTTTTATTAAACTGAAGCTAGGAGGGGAAAAATGCAGGGGAATTTCTCCGCCTCGCATGAATTATCTCCTATAGTGTATTACTCCAGCTTTTTCCCGATCAAAATCAACTGGGCCTATTAAAATTTTAGAGCTATACCTGTTGCCACCTATCAAGTTAGATCAGAGATTGGCCTTTTATGTTCCCCACTTCGGAAGACTTCTCCTATCTGCATGGAAGGCAGCCAGGCTGGTGCATCTCTCTCCTTCTGAGTGGTTGTACGCCTTGCTGAATATTTTATGTGGCCGAGCTGCAAGGAGACGGAGCCACGCAGGGTATTTATGATTATAGATGCAGAGAAATAAAGAGTCGGTCACAAAATAATGGATTCTCAAAGAATGGATTGGACCTGGCAGGTTTTAGAATGTTGGACATCAAACCTGCTTGTGTGAATGAGATACCAAAGAAGCTACTGCTGTCGTATACAGTGACCATTCTAATAGTCAAAAATAGAAACAGATTCAAAAGACTTCCTTCTTTCTTTCTTTCTTTCTTTCTTTCTTTCTTTCTTTCTTTCTTTCTTTCTTTCTTCTCCTTCTCCTTCTCCTTCACCTTCCTTCTTTCTCCTTCTTCCTTCTTCCCTTCCTTCCTTTCTTCCTTCTCCCTCCCCTTTCTTCCTCCTTCTTTCTTTCCTTGCTTCTTTCCTTCAAATGTTACACTATTGCTTGTGTCTCCGTCCTGCCTCCCTCCCTTCCTTCCCCTCCCTCCCCTTCTTTCTTCCTTCTCCTTCTTTCCTTCTTCCCCTTCTTCCCCTTCTTTCTTCTTCCTTCTTCCTTTCCTTCTTTCCCCTCCCTCCCTCCTTCTTCCTTCTCTTCCTCTACCTTCCCTCCCTCTCTCCCCTTTCTTCCTTCCCTCCCTCCCTTCCCTTCCCTTCCCTCCTCCCTCCCTGTCTTCCCCAACTCTGCACCATCAGGGGGTTGTGAGTTCAATCCTAGGTAGAGGCAGATGTAGAGTCTCCTGCTTGGGCAGGGGGTTAGACTAGATGACCTGCAAGATCCCTTCCAACTCTGTTAATCTGTAACCTCACCAAAGTAAAATGACTTTTGATATTGAATCTTTCAAAGCTGAGCTGATGACTAATTGTAGGCCATTTCCCCCATCGTTGTGCAAGATTATATTTCAGATAATGTCAAGGACAGTGAGATGCAGAGTAGCAGCCAAAGGGGGAACACGATGCTGTCCCAAGGGACACACTCAGTTCTGTCATTTCTCAAACAGCTGTCAAGCGTCTTGGCTGTTACATATGTTTTAGGAGCCTCCCCCATTCCTTCCACCCTTTCCTTCCTCCAACATGATTATTATAAGCCAGAATGCTTCAGTATCGTTTTTATGACTTGCACAGATTCATATCTCTATTACAACAGTTTGCGATCTAAATTCACAAACAATTTCCTAATAACGTACCTTGAAAAGCAGTGGAGAATTGCAAAAGTTCTATGGTACAAATTTAATTTGATTGTGTTCTTCCTTCAGATACACTTGCCTAACGCTGTTTATATATTAATAATTGCATTTCTCCTTCCTCTCTATTCTCATTCAATTTGATGAAAGAGAATATCCGTTTGACACTGCTTTCAAAGAATGTTCCACATTTGTATGTAAGACACATTTGTATGTAAACCACATTTGTATGTATGTAAATCACATTTACATATCATTCAAAGAGACAATATTAAATTTAGGAAGGAAGCAAAAAGACTAGGACCCATCTCCTCCAGGAACCAATACTCAGATAAGAAGGGATCAACACCAGAGAAACAATCAGGAAGAAAACAATGCCTTCATCCATGAATCACCAAGGAGAAAACTAAACTCTCATCAAACTAGCAAAGAAAGCTGCTATACTAGACAGGGGGCAATTATTTGCAGATTTATTTGCATTGATAATGTGACCTAGTTGGGTAATGAAATGTTTGCAAATAAGCCAAGCTCAGACAGCACCAAGAACTTCCTAGTTCAACATGAACTATAGACGTTCTCTTTTATTGGACACTACCTGTTGGCTCAATGGCGGTTGGTGCTTGAAACGCATAAGGGAATATCTTTCCCACGGCCTTGAGTCCAGAAGTAGTTCCATAGGTGGAAGGCATAGACATTTTGGTGAGGTACCGGCATTTAGTACTGTAAGGAGCTTCTTAGTGAAGGAGCGGAATGTCTGCCAGTTTGAACTGAGGTAACAGAATGTGAGGCAACTGGCAGTTGAAACAGAGTTCTTTTAAGGTGGGGAGGGGAAGTAGAATATCTAACTCCTTAGCATCAGAGTGTGTGAATATAAGGCAACTAGCAGTTGGAATAAAGTTATTTTCAGGTGGGGAGGGGGAGTAGAATTCCTTAGCATCAAAGTGCGTTAATTACTGTATAAGAAATACTAGTGATCTGATGGTTATTTCAAAAAATCCATATATATATATGTTCCACAACACCCTGTTAAGGCCCCAATTAAGGGAGGAGACATACTGTTTCTTTTTCTGTCTTTCGGCTCATCACCAGAGACCATCTAGACAGAAAGCCATGAGTTCCGTTGTGTGGTTTTTTAAATATGTGTGTTAGTTTTATGAGCTGATCAATAAATAAATCAGAGAGACTAGGATATGTATGTATGTATGTATGTATGTATGTATGTATGTATGTATGTATGTGTGTGTATATATATATATATATATATTCATTCCATTTAGGGGAGGCGAGGGGAGAGGAGAGGAAAGGAAGGAGAGGAGAGGGTGAGGAAGGAGAGGAGAGGAGGAGGAAGAGGAGAGGGAGAGGGAGAGGGAGAGGAAGAGAGGGAGGAAGAGGAGATGGAGAGGAGAGCAAAAAGGTATGTATGTGAACATCCTGTCTTTCAATACTCTCTTCACTGAACTTGCCTTTCTTCGCTTTCCTTGATTCTATTGACAAAAAGGTGGGAAGTGAGAACAGCTTGGGAGAGGCAGGGGGCTTTAGAAATTGGCAGGACAAATAAAAATCATGAGACCCTTCAATTGCCTTCTACTGTAAAGTCAACTCAGAATCTCCACCGAGAAGATTTTTTTTAAAGTCTCAATGACCCTGAAGAGCAGGTTTCAAAAATCTACTGTTCGCAGGGGGAGGAAAAAAAATGAGAATTTTCAGAGGCATTTTTGTTTTTTCATAGCATTATGCAAAACCGACCACAGTGATAGGTAAAACCTGGAGATTTCGATTCCAGGTAGAACGTGAATTCCCTTTCCCATCCCTCTGCTCAAATGAAAATGGAGGATGTTGGTGGTGGATGTGTAAGCCTTTTGCAATGAAGTGAAAATTCAATCCAGGAAATCAATCATCTCCAAACGAGAGTCAATTGGAATTTCGCTTCTTTGTGTGAAGAGAAGAAAATATTTGGGGGAATCCTTTGTCTCTCTCCCTCGCGTGACTTATATCTGCCAATCACGCCTTTAAACTCTCTGTAATGATTAGCTATTTTATCTGGGGAAGCTAGATAAATATGTTAGATTGTCATTATTAAATGCTTCTGAAAGGCATTCTGAACCCTGCAATTGCTCTGCAGATTTATTAGAGCACTAGTTAGCATTGCTAATTTGCAACTGGCTATTTCTTTTTTATGACAACCCGATAAAGTGATCTATTAAGCGCGAGGGGGGGAAAAATGCAGTGGATGTAATATGTTCACTACTGCAGGGAGCATTTGCATAAACATTGGGCAGGACACAATGGATCCTCAGGCAGTTTTATCTGACAGGATTTGAACAGGGTTTTTGCAACTTGAGCGATTGCTGTCATGATCCTTAACACTCAAAGTCACACCAAGAATCCAGAACATGCCTGGAAGGTAGCATATAAGGAGAATCATCTATGCTAGGGTAAATATTATGAGACACATCATGGCTCTGTTTTCACAGCATGCTTAACCCAGTTGGCCACAAACATAGATGGATCATACCACTGCTAGACATATCAGTTTAACAGCACAAAAATAGCAAAGCAACAGTGCTTAGACTTATTTACCACTGTACAATTCTTTACAGCCAGGGGTGAAATCCAGCAGGTTCTGACAGGTTCTGGAGAACCGGTAGTAGAAATTTTGCATAGTTCGGAGAACCAGTAGAGGAAATTTTGAGTAGTTCAGAGAACTGGCAACTGCCACCTTTAGCTGCCTCCAGAGTTGGGTGGGAATGGAGATTTTGCAGTAGCCTTCCCCTGCCATGCCCACCAAGCCCACCATGCCCACCATGGCATGGCCAAAGAACCAGTAGCAAAAAAAAAATTGAATTTCACCACTGTTTACAGCCCTCTCTGAGTGATTTACAGAGTCAGCCTATTGCCCCTGACAATCTGGCTTCTCCTTTTACCGACATCAGAAGGACAAAAGGCTGAGTCAAGCTTGAACCAGTCAGGATCAAACTGCTGGCAGTGGGGAGAGTTAGCTTTTCTTCACTAGACTAGCCATCCATGGCCAGTTCCTACAACTGTTCATCATATGTTTTAGTCTCCAGTCCCTTAATCATCCTGGTTGCTCTTCTCTGGGCTTTCTCTAGAGTTTCAACATCTTTTTTATAGTGTGGTGACCAAAACTGGATATAGTACTCTAGAGGTGTGATGTTGCTAGGGCATTATAGAATGGTATTAGTACCTCCCTTGATCTTGATTGCATCCCTCTGTTAATGCAATTTAGGATTCTATTGGCTGTTTTGGTTGCCACTGGCTCATATTTAGCTGGTTGGAGTGGAGTCCACTAAGACTCCAAGATCCCGCTCACAGTCCCTGCTATTAACCCTGGTTTCATCCAGATTATGTGTGTACTTTTGGTTTTTCTTACCTAAGTGTAGGACTTTACTTTTCTCTACATTGAATTTCATTTTGTTAGATAGGGCTCAGCATTCAGGTCTGTCAAGATCCATCTGGATTCTTCAGCCTATCTTCTAGGGCAGGAATGTCCAAACTTGGGAACTTTAAGACTTGTGGACTTCAACTCCCAGAATTCCCCAGCCAGCTATGCTGGCTGGGGAATTCTGGGAGTTGAAGTCCACAAGTCTTAAAGTTCCCAAGTTTGGACATCCCTGTTCTAGGGTGTTAGCTAATCCTGCCAGCTTAGTATCATCTACTTCTTTGCTTGTGATTCATTCTGAAACAGCCCTTCTTCCCCTCCAAATAGAAAGAGAGTGGCAACTGGAAAAACGAAGCAGCTGGAGACATTCTAACTTGCTTATGTCCTTGGTCCTTTCCTTTCAAGATACCCCTGTGCAAACCTTTGTTGAAAGTTTTATACTTAGCTTGAAATTGTGTCCCCATTTCACTTTGAAGAAGTTTTGTTACTGGTAGAATTGGAGAACAATGGATGGAAAAGGACGGTCTATATTTATGGATAAAAATATGGGACAAAGATGATCACAATTTGCCTATAAATCAGATAAAACAGTTCTCGGCAAAGACATCTTAATTTTCTAGCCTTATTGATCGGGCAATGAAATTCTAAAGACTTCTCTCGTTCTTTCATGCCATTGATTTTTTATTCATTTGATGTGACCTAACACTGTATAGCAGCTTTATCAATCTGAAACAATACGTTCCTTGACATTTTTTAACAAGAAAAAAAAAGCTAATTAAATAATTTCCTAAAAACATACTTCAGAAAAATCAATGGATGCATGTTTCCTTCTCAAAACATTTTGAGATTCTCATTAATAGAAAATGGTGGACAGTTTTTCCCCCGCTATTGCAACTACAATTAGATTTCCACGGGAATTTTTAAAAGCCAAATATTGTGTAGGTTTTTTTTTTAAAAAAAATACTTTTATGACTAACAGCTCTTCAATGCTCAGCTTCGTCAAGTAGTTTCAAGCTGAGGTGAATGAGAATATTCAGGTATCTGTTTAATGAGAAATTGTACATTAGTCTCCCTTCTGAAATCACCTCTGCCCTTTTCTGTATCTTGCATATTCAATTGTAATGCATTATTTACCTGGTTTTATGCAACGAATGCTTAATCAACACATTTTTACATTTTCTTGTGTCTTCAATGCAAGATTTCACAAGTGTAGCAATAAACAGTAGTGGGCTTTTTTGTGCAAATGTAGAAAGTTAGCACCCACCCCTCTCCTAGAAGGATGAAATGTTCTAGAAAATATTAAAAAGGCAAGATATTATATTTTCCTGGATGAGACAAAGCAGCTCCCGGCAGTGCCCCTCACTTCAGCTCCAGGGTGATGGGATTAAGACCTTTAGGACATTTATTTATTTATTTATTTAATTAAATTTATACCCCGCCCTTCTCCAAATGGACCCAGGGCGGCGCACAGGGATGTTAAAATACATACAAAATATATAAAATTTAAAATAAATAAAACCCTGTGCTAAAAACCGAATTAAAATCCCAAGTTTAAAACTGTCTAATAGTCAGTAATGGAGGTTACGCTAGGCCGGCTAGATGGAATAGATGTGTCTTCAGACACTTGCGGAAGAGGCGGAGGTCGGAGATGGTGCGGAGTTCAGGGGGTAAGTCGTTCCAGAGGGCTGGGCCCGCCACAGAGAAGGCTCTTCCCCTTGGTGTCGCCAGTCGGCATTGTCCAGCCGACGGCACCCTGAGGAGGCCCTCTCTGTGGGAGCGTATTGGTCTGAGGGATGTATGGGGCAGGAGGCGGTCTCGCATATAACTAGGCCCCGAGCCATGGAGCGCTTTAAAGATAGTCGTTAAAACCTTGAAGTGCACCCGAAAGACCACAGGAAGCCAGTGCAGCTCACGCAGGATAGGTGTTATGTGGGAGTGTCTAGGCGCTCCCGTCATCACCCGTGCGGCTGCGTTCTGGACTAGCTGTAGCTTTCGGGTGCACCTCAAGGGGAGCCCCATGTAGAGAGCATTACAGTAGTCCAGTCGAGAGGTGACGAGTGCTTGAGTGACTGTGCGTAAGGCACCCCGGTCCAGTAAGGGGCACAATTGGCGCATCAGGCGTACCTGATGAAACGCCTCCCTGACCACGGCTGCCACATGATCTTCCATAGACAGCCAGAAATCCAGGAGGACACCCAAATTGCGCGCCCTCTCCATGGGGGCCGGTGATAGGGGTTGCTTCATTAACTCATTGCCCAGCAAGATTCAACCAGCCAAAGGGGGCCAAACCAGTTGGAACATACCTCTGTCTCTAACCATCTATCATCTCTACTTCTATACCTATATGTATTGATAACTAAGAACAGGAGTTTAATTTAAAGAACTAACAGTTTACTCTTGCCACCTATACACAAGAATCTGAGCAACTAATAATCCAAGTTAAATTGGTACTAAGTAAGGGTCAACAAATTTCATGAGGAGGGTGGACTCGGTTTCTTGTGGCTTTGCAATGACTCCAAACTGATGACACATTTAACCCGGCCCTCCAATTCAGCCTGCTCATTTCCTATACTCAACATATTTCTATCTCCATCTACACCTCTATTAACCTGTCCGTCTGTCTGTCTGTCTGTCTCTGTATCTCTGTCTCTGTCACTCTCTCCCTTTCTTTCTACCTCTACCTGTACCATCTCTATCATATCTATCTCTGTAGAATATTGATAAAGATGGGTGCTTTGCAATCGGTAAAGAATACAGCTAAAGTAAAGAATACAGGTAAAGAATACACAGGAATCTGAAAGTTCTTGTATCCAGAAAAAGACCTCACATTGCTGAGTGTTTAGACATTGAGAAGCATGAATGCTAATTGAACTGATTGGTATTCTAGCAGTTTGACTCTGCATTACATTTAAATGGCTGGAGCTGTAAATACACCCATTTTCAGCATCCTTGAGAATGTTGCAGTTTATGGAGCCATAAAATTCATGAATCAAGCAACACTCATCGGTGTAACAAAGGTTATAACTCCAAGAGGATGTACGTCGTGGAGGAGTAATTGTGGCATCTCTATACAGGAAAGACGGCTTAGCATCTGTTGTGGCTAGATGCTCATTGACTTTTCCATTAACCAGCCAAGCAAAAGTGGACATATTCAAGAATCTATGATGGCCCAGGTATGACCAAATAGGAGGCCCACAGAATGATAATACTTTCATATTGCCACAATGGTGCACAATTTCAGCATTCCAGAGAAATATCCTGATTCAGCTGGGAGTAAATCAGAGCTTGTCCAATCTGACTCGGGCTCAAATCCAAAATGAGAGTGGGAACATCAACTCGCCTGGAAAATATACAACCATTTTTTTTTCTTGCTTTAAAAGAAATACTGTAATAAAAAGGAATACAATTTGCAAGCAGGACAGTATTGAGGTATGTTTTCATCAAGATGTCTGCCAAACTTCAAAAGGGTAAGGTTGGTCATTTTGAGCCCAGGATCCTTGCTCAAATGACAAAACAGAAAAAAAAAATCTGCTGCAAATTATGTCAAATTTGAATATTAAATCTGATGTTAAATTTAAATTTGTTACAATTATGCCTACCAACTGACTGCCAATTAGAGTCTGGCACATCTGATACAACATCAGTTAAAAGGAGTATTTCTATGTAGATGTAGCAATACCTAAAGACACCAGAATTGAGAGAAGGAATTGGGGGGGGAAATAGGCGGAACTCTAATGATTGTGGTTATAGAAAAAGGTTTTCCAAAGCATTCCTATAGTTATTGGTATAGTAGGACTACAACCTAGGTATGCTAGGCAGACAATGTTACCAGGATGTCAGACCATCACATCCCTAAACAGCTCCTCTATGGTAAACTGTCTCAAGGAAATCAATTGCATGGGGGGACAAAGGATGCGATACAAAGACATGGTGGAAGCCTCCTTCAAGTCCCTGGATATCGACACCACCTCCTGGAAACCCTGATCGATTGACATGGCGCTGATCCACCAAGGCTGCCAGACATCTGAGGAGAGAAGGACAACCACAGCACAAGAAAAGCGAGCACTCTGCAAAGCCAGAGCTGGAAACGCTGCATCAATGCATAAACAGGGGGATAGAATCAAGATCACGTGAATTGTTAATACCACTTTATAAGGCCTTGGTAAGGCCACACTTGAAATACTGCACGCAGTTTTGGTCACCATGATGTAGAAAAGATGTGGAGACTCTAGGAAGAGTGCAGAGAAGAGCAACAAAGATGATTAGGGGACTGGAGGCTAAAACAGATGAAGAACAGTTGCAGGAACTGGGCATGTCTAGTTTAATGGGGAAAAAAGAACTAGGGGTGACATGATAGCAGTCTTCCAATATTTGAGGGGCTGCCACAAAGAAGAGGGAGTCAAGCTATTCTTCAAAGCACCTGAGGGCAGGACAAGAAGCAATAGGTGGAAATGAATCAAGGAGAGAAGCAACCTATAACAAAGGAGACATTTCCTGAAAGTTAGAACAATTAATCAGTGGAACAACTTGCCTCCAGAAGTTGTGAATGCTCCAACTTCCAACTGGAAGTTTTTAAGAAGATGTTGGATAGTCATTTGTCTGAAATGGTATAGGGTTTCCCGCCTAAGCAGGAGATTGGACTAGAAGACCTCCAAGTTCCCTTCCAACTCTGTTATTCTATTCTAATGGTGCCCACACATGTCTGTCTGACATGTGGCAGAACATTTTGTGACCGTATAGGCCATCTGTAGACCAGCCACCTGTAGACACATCGTGAACATCCCACAACCTGTTAGATGTCAAGGTCCTCTTCAAACATGATGGATGAACATCACCACCACCACCACCACCACCATCATCAGGACTAAGTATTTTCACTACATCAATCGAAGATCTCCCCCCTCTAAAAAAAACCACACCTTGCTGGGTGCATTTTATATCTTACAACTTTACTTGGATCATCCCTACTTCTTAGATGAAGCATGGATTTGTTTTTTTCAGAGATCACCAAGCAAAGATGTCACCTTTTGCTCTTTGTATGCTATGTTTTTATTTGGGGCAAAAAATAAACGGCCTCTAGGAAGGAAGAACTCAATGGATCTCCTCTAAGACCCAGCGATTGGACATTCCTCGAAATTAGAAGGTAAAGAGTAAGTCGTTCAATTCCTTCTCGTCTCTCTGTCCCCATCATGGTACTTTTCCGGAGAAGCAAAAATTGAAATCAGCAGGGTTTCTTCCAAGGAACATCATCAGCATTCTGCAACCTCGGGAGCATCAAATTGTTTGTGAGCCTCGTAATGGCCTGCCTTGCATTCTGGTTTTACCTTGTGGAGTCACAGAATTAATCCAAATCACTTTCCAGTCTTAGGTTAGGTTTGTGTGCATCACTGATACATACCTACAGGTATGCATACCAATGAACCTGCCGCTCTCGGGATATAAGCCTTTTGTCCATAGCTTCAGTTAGGTCTAAAGGTCAATATTAATGCACTGATCAACTAAGCGAACAGGCGCTCTTAAATCAAGCTTGACTTCTGGGAGATCGCATGTACAATTCCTAATAGTTTTCTTGGCTCCTCTACAGAGGGGGTTTGCAATTGCTCTTGTCTAGCGTTTTTATTTCATCATTTATTCATTTTACCTGTGTAGCCCAGGAGTCCCAAATCCTCAGTCGATGGGGAATGCCAGAAACTGGGCCGTGCAAACAAGTGAAGCCCCGTTCACCAGCCGCGGTGGCGCAGTGGTTAGAACGCAGTACTGCAGGCTACTTCTGCTGACTGCCGGCTGATTGCAATTCGGCAGATCAAATCTCACCAGGCTCAAGGTTGGCTCAGCCTTCCGTCTTTCCAAAGTGGGTAAAAGGAAGAGCCAAATTGTTGGGGGCAAGAGGCTGACTCTGTAAACCGCTTAGAGAGGGCAGTGAGAGCACTGTGAAGCAGTCTGCAAGTCTATTGCTATCTAAGCTAGGGTGGCAGAATGGATAGAATGCAGTATTGCAGGCTAACTCACTGCTCACTGCCAGAAGTTCGATCCTCACCGACTCAAACCTTCCATCCTTCTGAGGTGGGTCAAATGAGGACCCAGATTGATTGGGGCAGCAGGCTGACTTTACAGTGCTTTACAGAGGGCTGGAAAGCACTGTAAAGTGGTATATAAGTCTAAGTGCTATTGCAGGCAGCATACAAAGCCACACTGTCAACTCTCAAAAAAAACCTCTAGCGGAAGCCATATTTTTCTTGCTTCATTTCCTAGTTGCCATACTTATGAGAGGGGAAGGGGATTTATGGAATGTGGAATGTTTTCTTCCAATGTGCCAGACATAACAGAGATAAGGCTCCTGAGAACCAAGGTCAAATCAGCATGCCCTAGAAACGGCAGGAGGGAGTGTTGAGAAGTTCATCATCTGCTTGGTTTGCTAATGTGACCTGTGACATGAGGTGGATGGACAACATCTATCCTTCAATTATACTACAAACACAGGAATCAATCAGTGTTGGTTTCACCTTTGACCATGCCGATATGATGTTCCCAATAAACTGGATTTTTGAGGAAGCCAAGACATCAGAGTCTTGATGGTTAGGAGCATTACTTGGAACCATGACACATGCCTCCTCTGGTCCACAGAAAAGCTTCTCTCCATTGATTTCTGGAGTCCAAAAGTTTAGGGTCGGCACTGGTGTATTGATATTTCCAATAGGGCTCCCATCCATATGCTAAACAAATCTGACCCCGCTTAGCATTTTCAGTCTCAAATAGCAATAGTACTTAGACTTACATATTACCTCACAGTGCTTTAGGGCCCTTCCTAAGTGGTTTACCGAGTTAGTCTATTGCTCCCAACAATTTGGGTCCTCGTTTTTCCTACCTTGGAAAGATGGGTGCCTGAGTCAGCCTTGAGCTAGGATGGATAGATGAATGGATGGATGGATGGATGGGAAAAAAAGAAAGAAAGAAAGAAAGAAAGAAAGAAAGAAAGAAAGAAAGAAAGAGGGAGGGAGGGAGGGAGGGAGGGAGGGAGGGAGGGAGGAAGGAAAATATCCATAACACTTAGTTTTATAGATTCATAGTGCTTTACAGCCCTAAGCGGTTTACAGAGTCAGCATATTTTTCCCAACAATCTGAGTCCTCATTTTACCCACCGCGGAAGGATGGAAGGCTGAGTCAACCTTGAGCCTGGTGAGATTTGAACTGCCAAATTAACAGACAGCTGGGAGTCAGCAGAAGAAGCCTGCAGTACTGCACTCTAACCACTGCACCACCGGGGCTCAGATAAACTTAGCCACATGCCTATATGCAGTGGCTAAGTACGAAGCTCAATATAAGAACTGTGCTCTCTCTCTCTCATACCCTTTTGGTGATATACCAGTTAGAAACTAATATATTCCTGCCACACAGTCTTAGTGCTCCTAGAGCTGTACTCCCCAGTTCATTGAAACAACAACACTCGCACTAATTCAAAATTCACAGTCCTTGTCAAATAGTTTGCTCTCAGCCATCTTTGCTGTTGTAAAAACGATCTCCATGTTGCATTTAATGCCGCCTGAATTATCCCATTAACCAGTGGTGAGTCTTTGGGGCATTTCAAAATTGTTTGGTCATAAATAGTGAATGCTTTGGACTTTACTAATTAGCAAGAACCACCATTGCTGCAAAGAAAGAAATCGTCTGAACTTGTCAGCAGCTAAGCAATAAATCAGTTGGAAACAGCTAATTAACTAAGTTTAAGAATAGCTAATGGACATTATGAAAGCAAGCACAAGAATCATAGAAATAAGGATGGTGGATGGGATGTTGCCCTGCCTAAAATCCTGAAAAATATCAACCCCCTCCCCTCTCTTTTCTCTTTACATTGTCAAGTTATCTTGCCAGCTGACAATCTTAATTAACATTAGCATTAGTAGAACATTAGTATGTGTGGCAAGATGACCTTTTGTAACAATGAAAGCTGTTCAAAATTGCGGAAAATAAATAAGAACATATTTAAGTTCTGCGGCGTCCTTTCCACACACAGCAGGGTATGTAAGGTGATGGAAAATGCAGCCTATCGTTCGGAAGCGAAAGAAATTCATTTCGAAAGATTTGTCTGCATCAAAATCTCCTCCTTAAAATCTGGAAAGCAGAAAGATAAGCGAGCAACCTTTTTTTTTTCTCTTCTTCTTTGTAGACTAGAATTTCCCATGCAAAACAAAAAACAAAAAAACCTGGTTTCCACAAAGATGCCTTACATTGTCCACCTGTGTTAAGGGACTCAGTGGCTCAGTGGCTAAGACGCTGAGCTTGTCAATCAGAAGGTTGGCAGTTCAGCAGTTCGAATCCCTAGTGCTGCTTAACAGAGTGAGCTCCCATTACTTGCCCCAAGCTTCTGCCAACCTAGCAGTTCGAAAGCATGTAAAAAATGAAGGGAAGAGAAGAGATGAGTCCAGACCAGACCAGAGTTGGAAGGGGCCTTAGAGGTCTTCTAGTCCAACCCCTGCTTAGGCAGGAAACTCTATACCATTTCAGACAAATGGTTGTCCAATCTCTTCGCAAAGACTTCCAGTGTTGGAGCATTCACAACTTCTGGAGGAAAGTTGTTCCACTGATTAATTGTTCTAACTATCATGAAATTTCTCCTTAGTTCTCGATTGCTTCTCTCCTTGATTAGTTTCCACCCATTGCTTCTTGCCCTACCCTCAGGTCCTTTGGAGAATAGCTTGACTCCATATTCTTTGTGGCAGCCCCTGAGATATGGGAAGAGATTTTCATCAGATTAGACATACCCAATTCCAGCAATCGTTCTTCATATGGTTTAGCCTCCAGGCCCCTAATCCTCTTTGTGGCTCTTCTCTGCTCTCTTTCTAGAGTCTCGACATCTTGGTCAGCTGCAGCTTATTTCTGCAGATGTAGAGAGTGGCTAGACTGATGGAGGATTTAAATGGGACTGAAGCAAGAGGAAGACGCTGAAGACAAGTTGGCTAAGGAGATGCATATGTTATAGTACAGGCGGATGACAAGCGCCTTATCATTGAAAAGGGGCTGCACAGAAAACGCACAGCAATATTATGAAATGTTGATCATCAAAGCTGAATGCTATTATTGCTGGCTGTACTACTTAGCTGGGAAACAAGTTTTAAAATCTCTCAAGATGATATCCAAGTATGATTTAGCACAGCAGCATCTGGAGGCTCTACATAAATAAGGAGGAAGAACATTTTCATGGCAGTTGCAAGCCTAACTGGTAAGCAATTTCTCCACTGCAGCTTCCGGTGGCTCCTTCAAAGTCTATTGATAATTCCAATAGGGATAAGCAAATACTAAATAGCATTAAAACACTGGATGGTTGTTGATGTTTGACAGACCTAGGAAGTACGGGATGGTGGAGAAATATATTCCAGATTGTCTCCAAACGCTGGATATTTATTCAAGCTTTATCATATCTCTCTCCATGATCACTTCTGTCTTCTTTTGCGAAATTCGCTTACTGCTGCACACTTCACAATCTATAATAGAAAGCAATGTGTATAAACCGACATACACAATCAATCTCTAGGTGTAGAATACACTCAGTCTCATATTTATATGTATAGTCATTTATTTTATTCATCTTCCCTTCTTCTTCCTTTCCTTCCTTCCTTCCTTCCCCTTCCTATTTTCCTTCCTTCCTTTCTCCCTCCCTCCCCTTCCCTCCCCTCCCCTTCCCTCCCCCTTTCGTTTCCTTTCCTCCCTCCTTCCCTTTTTTTTCTGAATTGCACATATCCAGAGTGTATTTCTTATTCTTACAGCTCATACTTTACTTTGTGTAACTGTTTGAGAAAATTCATGCCACCTCTTGCAGGGGATGTCTTTTAAATCCTGAAACCCCACCCCCCTTTATAAAAAAGTTAGGAAATACAAAAGTACGTTACAATATATAAATGTACTTATTTCCAGATTTGTCTTTCCTCGACAGCTTGCTCCAAGGAAGTTTATTCCAGAACGTTTGTCCATAACTGGAATTTTGGAAAAAGTTGAGACAGGATAACTTCCCTAAAACATACCAGACTATTAAAGCTGGGTGGCCAAGATCGGAGATCAATCAGGGTTTAGGGAAATCTAGATGAGTCATAACCAAGGCAAGAAGACTAAAAAACACAAGACATGCTAAAGTTCACCTGGAACCGACAGCCAAAACAAAAGATCCATTGAGGCAGGAAGACTTCCTGCCAATTACAGCTGAGGTTCCCTACTGGGATAGTATTGCGATGTTGTTCTGACCTAGGTTTCACCAAATCACGAAAACAAATCCTTGTTCCCCCCCAAAAAAACAACCTTTTTATTTGACTAATATGAATTCCTAGCATTTACATCCAGCAAAGTCCTGGCAAACAGTCTTTCAAGGGTGAATTGCAAACACAGACCTTATCAGTCCTTGGCTAGCTGCCAGATGCAACGTTGTACAAGGAACTACTTGGCAAGGGGTCTCTCAGACAAGCAAATCTTCACACTAACGAACTAATTGTCTCCTGCAAACACCACCCTCCTTTTGCTCCTCTTTATTCCCTATGGGAGGGGCCATTCAGCATCCCCTTGTGCCTTTACTCCCGAGTCAACCTCTGTTCCTTAATTGTTCCCTTCTCCTGGCAGCTCTGCGCATGCGCACATCAGGAACAGGCTCCAGCTGTTCTTCATCCTCACTTATCTCCAACTCCGAAAGCAACTGATAACTGTCAGACAGCCCTGGGCCCATCTCTGCCTCCGACACAGAGCCCTCATCAGAGCCTTCCCCAGACTCCAGGACTGGCCCAGGTTCTTCCCAAACCTCCTCACTGTCCAAGTCTGCCACCAGCTCTGCTGGCCGCTGGCTGCTGGTGAGTCACAACAGACATTGGCATATGATGAAGATCAACACTCCATTACATACATTATTTCTCACTTAAAAAATAGGATGAGTCAGTAAAAGGAAGCTACTCTCGGTTCAGATAATAATCCGCTTCAATGGCAGAATCAATAACAGGTAGAATCTATACATTTCATCAGCAAGATGCCTAGTTGCTTGAAAATGAAGAAAGGTGTTTTAAAGTTCTCAGTATGTCTCCTCCTAATGTAACAAGCGGACAGATTTTAAAATGCTCCAGAAGAAAATGAACATTAAGACCCAACATTAACCAGAGTAAATCCAATTTTCTAAATCCCATTTAGTCAACTAGGAGCAGCTTTCTGCCAACTTCAGCTGCTTGGCTTTCAGTCCATAATGAGATTACCAAATCAGATAAAAGTGGTGACTAGTTCCATTAAGATGCATGGAGCATTAGAATGGCTGCGGATATCATCCATAAATAAAATGGGACTTAGGTAGATCGAGCAGAAGAAAAAAAAAGGATTGAGATAGACAATATTGGGGGGAGTTTGGAATAAGTGAAGTAGGTCTTTGTCCATTTTTTAAAAAATTAACAGAATAACAGAGTTGGAAGGGACTTTGGAGGTCTTCTAGTCCAATCTCCCCTTCTCAGGCAGGAAACTCTATACCATTTCAGACAAATGGTTGTCCAATTTCTTCTTAAAATATTCCAGTGTTGGAGCATCTACAACACCTGGAGGCCAGTCGTTCCACTGATAAATTGTTCTAACTATCAGGCAATGTCTCCTTAGTTCTAGGGCCCTCAATAAAATTGAGTTTGACCCTCCTGTTCTAGGGAGAAATTTAATCTATCAAAATTCTGTATCATTGTCCCACAGAGTATAAAACTGTTTAGGAAGGAGGTTGTCTGACATCAGGGAACGACCTTTCCCTGACCACATCTGGACATGACATTTTCCATCAGAGTAAACGGACTACATTGATCACAATAAAAAAAAGTTGACCCTATTTTTGAACGAAACCTAATGTGCTTTACGTCTTCTCGCAGGGTAAGTATGGTGAACAATTCCAACACGGAAAAGTGCTCTGGTGGTCACAGATTCTCATCTGGAATCATAGAATCACAGAGTTGGAGGGACCTTGGAGGTCATCTAGTCCAACTCCCTGCTCAAGGAAGAGACCATTATAGAATCATGGAATCACAGAGTTGGAGGGGACCTTGGAGGTCCAGCAATGAAGCTACCACAGCATCTGGCAGCAAGCAGTTCCACCGGCTAACCGTTCTCACTGTCAGGAAGTCTCTCCTTAATCCCAAGTTATTTCTCCTCTTGATGAATTTCCATCCATTCTTGGAAACCAACCAAGGAGAGAAGCAACCTAGAACCAAGTTCTCCTCTCTCCAAACAGAGAAGGAAACAGAACTTGGATTCACAGTTAGTCTTTCATAAGCGCAAGCCAAGCCTGCAGTGACATAGGCAGTATCAGGTGCTTTCCACTTGTATCAATAATTCCAACGGCGATTGTCCAAGTAATTTCTGTGCAAAACAAACACCTAACGTGATGGAATATTCACAAGATAGTAATATATTGCATCTGGAAGAAAAGTTGCTAAGTTGGAAACTGAGGAGCTTGTATATATCATCTTTATGTATTTGAAAGTTGACATGGAGCATGATGGATATGATGTTCTGGAAATGATAACAGATGTAAAAGGCAGCATAGTGTTCAAACTGTAAATATCACCCAATAGAGTCAATATTCATTTTCTGCCATTATTTAAACAGACCTTGGAATGTGACAAGACAGGAAAGATATAATTAATGTTTTCTCTCCATCACGCAAGAGGTAAGTTTTGAGTTGTATCTGAAATGCATTTGAAAATGTAACTGTGTAGATTGTTGCCATTTTCCAAGCAAAACACACTGCTGTCTCGTTGCCCTGAGATGCCCTGTTTTACCCAGGTAACACAGAATAATTTTAGTAGTTTATAAATTAAGTTCCACATCTTATTCACTCCATGTAGAATGATATAAACAGAAGTCATTTGAATGCATTGTTTGAAAGCTTTTAGCATGCCATTTTGTTGTTGTTAGTTGCAAAATCGTGTCTGATCCATAGCGACCCCATGGACAATGTTCCTCTGGGCCTTCCTGTCCTCTACCATCCTCCAGAGTCCATTGAAGCTCACACCGACTGCTTCGGTGACTCCATCCAGCCACCTCATTCTCTGCCGTCCCCGTCTTCTTTTGCCCTCAATTGTTCCCAGCATCAGGCTCTTCTCCAGGGAGTCCTTCCTTCTCATTAGGTGGCCAACGTCTTTGAGTTTCCTCTTCAGGATCTGGCCTTCTAAAGAGCAGTCAGGGTTCATCTCCACTAGGACTGACCGGTTGGATTGCCTTGCAATCCAAGGGACTTGCAGGAATCTTCTCCAGCACCAGAGTTCAAAGACCTCCATTCTTTAGTGCTCAGCCTTCTTTATGGTCCAACTTTCACAGCCATACATTGCAACTGGGAAAACCATAGCCTTGATTAGATGCATTTTTGTTGGCAGGGTGATGTATGACATTGCAATGATGCAAACAGAGAATCCAACTGGATGTCCCTTTTCTAAAGCCAGTTGAGAAATTGAGCAACTCTGTCCCCCCCCCCCAAACCCCAAAATAATAGAAGACCCCAAAAGCTACCATTTCTGAATGTGTAACAGTTTGCAACCGACTTCTCCAACAAGCTGACAAGAGAAGTCAATTTTTTTTCCAGCTAACCAAACAGAAACAAATGAAGAGAAATCCTAACTCATCCCTAATCCAAACCACGCATCCTTCTATCAGGTTGTCCCATGCAGAAGCTGGTATTTGCATATTGTCTATATGCACAATTGGGTTTTCAGAGAGTTGAAAGGGAATTTTTAATACTTGATATTGGCTGTTAATGACCATTTCTAAGTGTCTCGGGCACTCGGTGCATCCAAATTAAGAAAATCCTTCACGCTTCACTTTTTAAATGTATACTGCAAGCCAGCAGTTATTCTCTGTAGACTTGCTGCAATGACTTCTTAATGAAGAGAGCACCTACATATATCCTCAAGTAGAATATTGATAGAGGGCTGAAAAAGGGAACGGAGGCTTCCTATAAGCCCAAATAAGGCAACATTTCTTTTATTATTATTATTATTATTATTATTATTATTATTATTATTATTATTATTATTATTATTATTATTATTATTATTATTATTATTATTATTATTATTAATCCGTCTACCACTTTTCAGGATTTGGAGGGCTGGAAACAAGTAGGATCCCCTTTGTTCTCCCTTCGATGCTCATGCGGTTGCTTTTTGAATACGGAAAATGGCTCATCTGATATCATATCAAATGATTTATCTCAGTGATTCCCAATCTTTTTGGCACTGAGGAAAACCAGAATGTGTGTGCATGTGCACACGCCGCAGTGGTGGAAACCCGAAGACCAGCTGGCCGATGCGCATGTTTGTGCCATCCAGTTAGCCATTTGGGTTTCCGGCATGTGCATGTTGGCTGTCCAGCTGGTCTTCACACATGCTGGAGCACCAAAAACCCAAAGACCAGCTGGCTGGCGCACACATGCATGTTTTTTGGCTGTTTCTGGGCCATTTTGAGGCCTTTTTTCGGGCTGTTTTCAAGCTAAAAACCAGCTCAGAAAATGGCCTGGTTTTTGGCCGTTTTCCAGCAATGGTGATTAGCATCTGGTGCCAGCGTGCATACCACCAGTGACACACATGCCATAGATTCGCGATCAAAGATCTATCTTCTTGGAAAGTAGTGGAGGATTGTTAGAAGTAGAGAATTACAGATCCTGGAAAAAGCTGCATCTTATCCCCACGTTTTGTCCTTGCAGGAATCTGAAATAAACGGAGCATTTAGGAAAGAAAGACCCTCCTATGCAGGTATAATTTTACTAAAGCCACATGGTTGCAAAATGAGCAAAGCCAGATCTGAATATTCCTGTGTAAACCCAGTGATTTTTCCTTCATCCAGGTCCTCTGGCCTTGGTCACCTTGTTAATGACCATTGGTATTCAAAGTAGTTGTTTGGGTAATAGTTCTAAAATTTGGCCACATCTTTGGTGGGTGTTTGCATTCCTTTCCCATACCTGTGTCCTTGGATCTCCCAACCATTTTCTCCAATTAGCATTTCTGGTTCCTGTTTAATGTTTAATGAAAAGAAGGAGCAGGGGAGACATGATAGCAGCGTTCCAATATTTGAGTGGCCGCCACAAAGAAGAGGGAGTCAAACTATTCTCCAAAGCACCTGAGGGCAGGACAAGAAGCAATGGGTGGAAACTAATCAAGGAGAGAAGCAACTTAGAACCGAGGAGAAATTTCCTGACAGTGAGAACAATTAATCAGTGGAACAGAAGTTGCCTCCAGAAGTTGTGAATGCTCCAACACTGGAAGTCTTTAAGAAGATGTTGGAGAGCCATTTATCTGAAGTAGTATATGGTTTCCTGACTAAGCAGAGAGTTGGACTAGAAGAGCTCCAAGATCTCTTCCAACTCCCTTATTCTATTCTGTCATCCCCCTTTCCTTAATCCCCCATTCCCCCCTTTTTTATGGCGGGATGCCATCGAAGCAAAGCAAGGATGAAGGGATGTGATGGCAGCTCTAGCAAATGTCTGTCTATTATCCATTTGAATATTTCCAGCAATGGGGAGCCCAGCAAGGCTCTGAAAACTGGCTCCATTGCTCTAAAAGGTCATTCATTAAAAAAATACATCTTTTGGAATTGATATTCTATAACTGAATTCATATTTCACACTAGGTCAAGATTGGCTTAACCGTAGTTTATTAACAATTATAATATTTAAAAAGGCAAGGAAGGACCTCTATGGAAAGTTGGCTCCTCACTCTTGAGTCTTCCATTTCTAGGAAAAGACTGTTATAAAAGCTTATGCAGCAACTAGAAAACGACACAAAATCCTTAGATTATCTTCTTTTTTCCCCGTACGACAGATGGATATCCATTTGGAAGGGTTACTAAGGGGCAGGAAAGAATGTATGATACAAATGTAGCCTGGTCTCTTGTTCTATTGTTCCACTTATATAAAATGTGCTGTCTAGAAAAAAGTTTCAGGCACTTGCTACTAGAAATGCTTATTTCCTATTATCGTATTATATGAACCTAATGTATTACAGTATGTTCATTTGAAGACAACCGGATGGGTTTGATATTTGTGCTCCTCAGAATCCATTCTCACTTGGTACACATTCCCATTTCCAGCTTTCTCTTCTTCCTGATTTTGCTAGCGGTGCTGGTGAGATACATTAGGATAATCAAAAACAGCTCTCACCCAAGGGCTGCATCTTATTTTCAAGTTATCCGGATGGTAATCTATTAAGAACATATTTGGCAGCTCTCCAACATCTATCTAACAAAGTTAAAATTAGATGGTATCTTCAAAACCAAGAACGCTAACCTAATCTTCGGCAAATAAGACAACCTTGTAAAAATCGAAGCATATTTAGACAAACTGTAAATAATGTTTGCATCCTCTGCTCCTTGATCGTTCTATTTATTTATTTTCCCCCCTCCTGATTTGTTTTCTCTTCCTTAACACTTTTTGTGTATTGTGGTAGTGGGCTGATCAGAACCAGATGGAGTCTGTTCAAACGTTCATGACTCCCCTTCATGGTGAGCATATGTTCTTTGAATCAATGGGCTAGATTCTTGATAAACAGCAACTTAAAAAAACAAACGAAACTGGAATGATGAGTCTTTTATCACAAGAGAGATAAGAGCTCTTTGTCATACGAGTGAGATTGGCGCATAAGAAGAAGAAGAGCTCAATGTGGAGAAGTTGCATACCTGAGCCCATAGTAGGCTATGATAAGTAATTAGCACTCGACATATCACCCAACTGGAGAAGAAGAAGAAGAAAATCAGCAAAAAATGGGTTGCGATTCATCCCAGCGGGTTTGTAAACCGTGCATGCACCCCAAAGCAATTAATTTCCCACAAATCCTACTTAACAATACCGTATGATAGTTTCTTCGCCATGTTCCACATTAGAGAGAGAGAGAGAAGTAAAGCAAGAAACCTGCTTCATACAAGAACTTTCAGCACTCATTATTTTTGCACTGACATAAGGTGTTAGAAATGTTCAGAGAATGAGAGGTTCGTATTGCGTAGAATGTTCTGCTAAGTTCAGTGCACTCTATTGTGTAGCCCTAATAATAGCATTATAGCTGTCAAGAAGACAATGACTTGCAATGCCCTTGGGAAACCTCCACACAAGCTTTTAACATAGCTGCAACAAAATAAAAAGTGTTAGAACATGTCACCTGTGCTTCAGGTTGTTTGTTTCCGTGTGATTTTGGCTACTTGGCTATTTTTATCGTCGTAAAACAGGTGGGCATGTATTACCCCCCATATGCTGCATTCTAATTCAAGCAGCCCATCATTGGGTGTTGGGTTTTTTCCCCCCACATTTTATTTCATTCCATCATTATTGTTGACGTTTATGTTCGTCTGCAACTTTGGCTTATGTAAACCGTGACATCTTCTGATGCAGCATTCTTGAGTTTCAAATATAATTACCTCCCCCTTTTTAAAATATATATATATATATATATATATACATCTTTCTATAGCTTAACTTTTGGGGGCATTTTAGGAGGATGATTGATCATCTTTGAATGAGAAGGAAAAGGGAGGGATGCTGACTATACCAGATTTCCCCCTGTTCTCTGCATTTTACAGAGTGCTAGTACCACCTCTCCATTTTATGTTCAAGTAGTGTTGGTCTCACTTTCTGGAGGAAATACAATACAATCAGCCCATTCAAATATAGACTAGATAGAGTTATTTATTGGCCAAGTGTGTTTGGACACACAAGGAATTTGTCTTTGGTACATACGCTCTCAGTGTACACAAAGAAAAATAAAATAGAATACAATCATCAAGAATCATAAGATACAACACTTAGTGGTAGTCATGGGTTACTAATAAGCAATCAACTCATACTAGGAAACAAATAAACAATATAAATTGTAAAGAAACAAGCAACATGGTTATAGTCATAAGTGGGAAGGGATAGGTACTAGCAAGGATGAGGAGAATAATAGTAATATAGTCTTAGTAAAGATTGGAATGAATGTATCTACTCTGGCTGATACAACATGGAAGTGATTGAGACTTCGGGAAGAAAAATAGTGAATGGTGAAGTAAGCAGAATAAAAAGTAACAGAACAGCACCCTGGAGGTCTTCTAGTCCAACCATCTGCTCAAGTAAGAAACCCTAATTAGAAACCAATT
The DNA here is from genome assembly GCA_039707465.1 of Rhabdophis nuchalis. NCBI lineage: Eukaryota > Metazoa > Chordata > Lepidosauria > Squamata > Natricidae > Rhabdophis > Rhabdophis nuchalis. Next base: position 18,457,800 of record CM077657.1, on the reverse strand, counting down.
AGAACAACCACGGACCTCCGCTCCTTCCGTCAAAAATTGAAAACACACTTTTTCTGCTTGGCCGGCCTAGGTTAGTCTTCCGTCTTTCGACAGGGTTTTAGAGTTTTTTAGTGTAATTTAATTTAGGGGATTTTAGCGCAGGGACAATTGTTTATTCGTATTTTAACTATTTATCTTTCTATGTATTTTATATTGGTTTTTTATTCCCTGTGCACCGCTCCGAGTCCCTTTGGGGAGAGGAAGCGGTATACAAATTTTTTTTATTATTTATTATTATTATTATTATTTCAGACAAAAACCTTAGAAATCTTTGGTAATGGAACATCCACAATTTTTGAAAATGGAATTTGTTGTTGTTAGTTGCGAAGTCGTGTCTGTCCCATCACAATCCCATGGACAACATTTCTCCAGGATTTCCTGTCCTCTACCATCCTCTGGAGTTCATTTAAGCTCACACCTACCCAATTCCTTTCTGGGGTTTTGACTGCTTGCTATTGACAACAATAAGGAAGTAAAGAGTTGTTGTTGTTTTTTGCATTGTTTTGATCTTGCAAGATAATTTGGAACAGAAAAGTGAAGATATCGCATATGCTACTGTATGTGCTATGATGCTTTTTATTTCCCAAATCTATGGAAATAATATGCTTGAAAAGCTGCCAATATGTTCTACCTGATTGTGAGACGCAGGCTGAGTAAAAGACATTTCACAGATTCTAGCATAGCAGCTATTTCCTGTTTGGTGTTTGTCTGCTTGCAAATCATCAAAGATTAGCTATACCACGAAACGGCCCACTACCACAATAGGAATAGAAATTTTGGACAAGGCATAGCTCTATGTAATCTGAAATGATTCTTTCCAGGTAAATATTGGCTGATTGTTTTTAACCAGATTGATTATCAGGTTAAAAAGGTGTAGCAGGATAATTCTGCTTAATACAGCCTAAAGGTCTTGTTTTTTTCTTATGCAAATTTTACGAAAGCGTGGAGGAGATAAAAGAACAGAATAGCTTGGAAAATGTAGTCTTTGAAACATGTTGGCATTGTTTTAACCATTTAGTTGTGTGTCTGACTCTTGGTGACTTTATAGGCAAAACGTCTCCATGCGACTCTGTCCAGCACAGATTTTTTCAGCTGTTGGATGTTCAGATTTGTATCCTTCTTATTCTACTAACCATGCCTAGCCTCATGGACTTCTCCAATGAATTTGCCCGAATAACATGGCCAAAGTGAATCAGACATAGTGTTATGATTTTGGCTTCCAGTGATGTGTTTGGTTTTAGGCAATTTAACACCTCAATGTTAGTTATTCTGGCTGTCCATGGCATGCACAATAATTTATGACAGCACCACAGTTCAAATGCACCAATTCTTCCTTGATCAGCCATTCATAGTGTCCAACTCTCATACCCATGCATCATTATTTAATGTATAATGCTGTGTGTATAGTAGTTAGTGTATAATAATGTATTTAAATGCTTTAAGTTGATTCGTAGTAGGTTTCCACAATGCTGTTACCATATTAATAAGTTACTATCACTGAGAACCTGTTTCTTCTCCATCTTAGATTTCAATTCAACCCATTTTATGAGAATGGCAGAGATTTGAAATCAATAAAGGGAGAGCAAAGAAATAGGTCAGGACAATTTGATTTTTCAGTAATCAGAATTTGTCATCCTTTGTTACTTTAGAGCAGCGGTGTCAAACTCAATTTCATTGAGGGCCGCATCAGGGTTGTGGTTTGACCTCAGAGGGCCAGGGTGGGCATGGCAGCTCAACGTCACTCATGTCGGGGGTGCTGATGGCAGCCCGAGTGCTCTGCTAAGGAAAATTGTTTCCTGAGCTCTGTTTTCGGCTGTGACGGCTTCCTGCAACCCTCTGCCAGCATAAACGGAGCTCGGGAGGGCTGCCTGCGGACCTTGTGAGTTCTGTTTTCAGCTGCAACAGCATCCTGCAACCCTCTGCCAGTGAAAATGGAGCTTGGGAGGGCCGCATGCAGCCCTTGCAAGCTCCATTTTCACTAGCAGAGGCACTGTGGACCAGTCCTTTGCTGTTTCCAGGGTGGCCCTGCAGTCCTTGAGTTTGACACCCCTGCTTTAGAAGTCATTAAAAATGCCAGATTTTTCTTCCCCCACTATTATATCTTATGTCACTCTTGGCTTTTAATTTCTGGAACCAGTGACTCTTACATCTTCTGCTTCCCACCCTTTACTTCTTCTTGCCAGAAGGGGAAAAATTAGTAACTGGCGTCAAGGACTCCACAATAATTTATAATGACAACAGCAACAACAAGCCTAGATGGCTGCAGTGAGCTTGCCATGCTAAATATTTGCACCTTATGCTGATTCGGTGTTTGTTCCTTCAACATCTATTGGAAGGAAAAACACGAAGGTTCTATAAGCCAGCGCATGTTACAAGGTCCAAATTAGAAAGGTTAAAAACTCATTTTCAACAACCCCAGAAGAGGAAGAAAATAGATGTCATCTACAACATACAGCATAAGGACTATAACAAACAATATGTAGAAGAAACAGGCAAAAGACTAGTAGCTCCCATCCATGAACACCAGCTAGAGGTCCGAAGACACGATGAAAATTCCTTAACTTTACAAAACATGGGCAAACATAAGTTTCAACTGGGAAACTGTGACCATCCTAGATCAAGCCAAGTTCAAAAATGCCAGAGAATTCCTGCAGGCCTGACATTCAGACTAATTGGCAATCAGCAGGCACGTAGAAATAAACGAGTCTACATATCACTCAAAAGACTCAATCATAGAGTCCACGTCAATATCCAGGGAAGGAGACTTTCAACGTATTCTATAATCAGATATAATATCTCCTGGAATAGCTTACGTGGTCATAGCAACTTCACACCACTAAACCACTGATGTTGAAGATTTTGAAGAGGAAACTTTCAAGATACTGGGGTTCTTTTGTAGCAGGGAGGGAGAACATTGAAATAATTCAATGAGCTGGACAGTAGCTTCAAAAATATATGGCCATAGATAGGACCTATATCTCCTATATGTCCATGGAGATTCTCAGTTATCCAGGTCATGGTTGTCCCAAAGGTGCTTTTCCAAGAGGCAACTCGGACTTTCTGGTTTTTCTTTGAAGATGTTTCTTGGATGAGAAACGAAACATCTTCGGAGAAAAAAAAAAAGGGTATTAACCATTTGGCAACTACAGACTGATGAAGACGTTTGTCCTTGATACAGCTAGAGCTGCTGTCTTTGGGTAAGGATATAGTACCGTGATGGCGAACCTATGGCACGGGTGCCACAGGTGGCACGCGGAACCATTTCTTAGGGCATGCGAGGCGTTGCCCTGTCAGCTTCAGCGCACATGTGTGTGCCGGCCAGCTGATTTAGGCCTTCTTTTGAGGCCATTTCTTACCCTCTGGAGGCTTCAGGGAAGCTCCTGAAGTCTCTGCAGGTGGAGAGGGAAGGCTGTTTTCACCCTCCCCAGGCTCCTAGAAAGCTTCTGGAGCCTAGGGAGGGAGAAAAAAGCATGCCAAAAGCAGAGGGTTGCGCACATAGCATTATGGGTGTGGCACGCCCAAGCATGACCCCCCCCTGCGCTGCCCCCCTTTTGGCATGCGAGTCAAAAAAAGTTAGCCATCACTGATATAGTATGATACTCAATATACAGAGATGCAAGTCAGTGCTTGTAGGTAAGTCTGGGTTTTTATGCCAATGATTTATTTTCTCTTAATGTTGTGGATGCTAATGAAGAAAGAAAATGAGCTATTTAATTATATTATTTATTTCCCGGAATAAAATAGGGATTGATTTTTAATATTTGGTTCCATTACATTTCGCAGCCAATGAATTTAAAGAGATATATGTCACTTAATTTCAGGTGTCCGACTGAATGATTTAGTTTCTTGTAACTCTAATGATCAATTTAATAAATCAATAGTGCTGTAAAGTATAAAGATAAATTATTACAAATGAGGGCAATAAAGAAGAGATTCCTCTTTAATAGAAACAAAAATAAGAGTGAAGATGAATTGCTCAATTTGCCACTTCCAGGAGAAAGAACAAAGAAGACAGGTAACATTTAGAAAGCATTTTTTTTCACTTTTCACAAGTCCTTTTGTTTTCGACTTTTTAGATCTTCTTGATTAAGTTGGAAAGTTAAGATCCTGGTGGAAATATAAATGCAAACCAGATTTGGTAACAAGAAGTCCAGATTTAAGTATGTAAGTATAATAATGTGCTTCATCGATCATACAATCTTATTTAATTTATTTAGAAAATTTATATAGTTATCTTAGCAGCTCATGATAAAACAGACTTCTTCCCAGAAGTCACCAAACTTACCATATTACTGACCAGTTGTTGAAAACAAATTAAATTGAATGAGACATATTCCTAGGTAAATATCGAGGAGAGGACAGCCTAACTATAGCAAATTGGTAACCAGTATTTCTTTGAGAGTTGGAGCTAGTTAATATTAAAGACGATATAGGAAGGAAAGCTATGAAAAGCCATCAAAATAATATGTTCATTGACCAACAGATGTTTCAAACCCAGTTGGGAAGGACAAGAGAAGAATAGAATAGAATAGAATAGAATACAAATAAGAATAGAATAGAATAGTTGGAAGGGACTTTGGAGGTCTTCTAGTCCAACCCCCTGCTTAGGCAGGAAACCCTACACCAATACAGAAAAATGGTTATCCAACATTTTCTTAAAAACTTCCAGTGTTGGAGCTTTCACAACTTCTGGAGTCAAGTTGTTCCACTGATTAATTGTTCTAACTGTCAGGATAAACAACAGGATAAACAGGATAAAGTATAAATACACTGAAACCAGAATTTTGACAGGCTTCAGACAGCTGAACTCCCCCCCACCCCTCTATAGGAAAATCTATCCATATAGCAATAGCAGTTAGACTTTGCAGCCCTTTCTAAGTGGTGTACAGAGTAAGCATATTGGCCCCCAATAATCTGGGTCCTCATATTAGCCACCTCGGAAGGATGGAAGGCTGAGTCAACCTTGAGCCTGGTGAGATTCAAACTGCCAAATTGCAGGCAGCCAGCAGGCAGCAGAAGTAGCCTGCAGTACTGCATTTTAACCACTGTGCCACCACAGCTCATACTTATATGAATGGACATCAAGCATCCTCAATGCATTTTACATTTTACAATGTTTAAGTTTATTTTCATAGGCATTGTATTTTATTTTTTAATGCTTTAAACTTTAATAATAGATCATAATCATTCTTGTTAGGGGCGCAAAGCCTGGTTTATTACCCAAGTTATAATCCTGCAATATGTTTTCACTAGCTGACATATATTGCTGTCTTTAAATATGTGAAAAGGTTGTGTTATGCAATCTCAAGACTAGAAGACACCGCACTGGCCTCCAATTTTATTAAAAATCAGAAAGTATGGCATGTTAAGAATTTACAAATACTACAAAGTTACTAAGGACAAAAGTTTTATTTCTAGGATTAATTAAAAAAAAATATCAGAAAAAGCTGGTTGATTTTGCTTGTAAAATCTAGCCATAATGATAGAAGAAATTCATAAAGCTATCTCGTATTTCTCACCTCATTAATTTATAATAATTTCCAACAAAGCATTAATTAAAAACCAAAATTCTATTTTACATAAAAGTTAGGGGCAACTAAAAGCTTCAGTAAAGGTGAAAAATTACTACTTCTGAAACTTTCTTAATTTTTTTTTCTAGGCAAAATAATATATAGCTAGAAAAATGAATTATTTAGCTTTCCGTAATTAAAAAAAAATTTTTTTTTAAAGAACCATATGTGCTTTGGGTGTATATGAGTTTGTAGAGGTATAATTTTTAACAAATCTAGAGACTAGGATAATAACATTGTGCCTCATAATGTTCTAGAAGGAAGAGCGTTATTAAGGATGACAAACAGGTCAATGATAAATGTGAGGAAGGAGAGTGAAATCATTTAGTTAGGATATCATTTATCCTTCATTTATTTTGTCATTAATTTATCGCGGCAGCTCTGACAGCTGAACTAATTACAGAAAAGCTCATTTCGGTGGGAAACATTTCGAGTCCTCGCTGAAAATATTGCCCACCGTGAAAAGCTCGTGCATATAAACAGGATAAAGTTGTGGTTTAAAAGCTCTGCCTTTCAAATTGGACCATGAAAAAATATATTTTCTGCCTAAATGGAAGAGTAATGTATTTGGAAGAAGCCAATGAAAGAAATATCTGTAAGTCAGGGTTGGAGCCCTTGGTGTCCTTTGAGCATGCTTGTTTACTTGGTATCAACTAAGGTTGTCTACTAATTTATAGATGTTTTAAGTTTGATATCCCCCCCTCCAATACATGAAGAAGGGATGCTGAGCTTGCCAATCAAAAGGTTGGCAGTTCAGAGGTGTGAATCCATGGCGCCACGTAACGAAGTGAGCTACCGTTCCTTGTCCCAGCTTCTGCCAACCTAGCAGTTCGAAAGCACATAAAAAATACAAGTAGAAAAATAGGGACCATCTTTGGTGGGAAGGGAACAGTGTTCCGTGTGCCTTTGGCATTTAGTCATGCCAGGAGACGTCTTTGGACAGTGCTGGCTCTTCAAACTTTGAAATGGAGATGAGCACCGCCCCCTAGAGTTGGGAACGACTAGCAAACATGTGCAAAGGGAACCTTTCCCTTTAATATATGAAGATCACACAAAACAAGATGTTAAACAATCAGATGAAGACGCTAAGAGCATTTGCAAATTTACAAGTAGCCCGCAACTTACAACAATGCGTTTAGTGACTGTTCAAAGTTACGAAGGCCCTGAGAAAAGTGACTTAACATCACTTTTCAAAGTTACAGTACAACCTTTGCGGTATTTCCATTATCATGTGATCAAAATTCAGGCGCTTGGTTCCTATTTAAGACAATTGCTGTATCCCAAGGTCATATGATCATCTTTTGCGACCTTGGTCATCATCCAAGCAAGCCCACATAACACCTCTCCTGCGCGAGCTGCACTGGCTGCCTGTGGCCTTTCGAGTGCGCTTCAAGGTGTTGACGACCATCTTCAAATCGTTCCATGGCTCGGGGCCTAGCTATATATGAGACCGCCTTCTGCCCCATACATCTCTTCCTCCGATCTGCTCCCACAGAGAGGGTCTTCTCTGGGTACCGTCGGCCGGGCAATGCCGGTTGGCGACACCCAGGGGAAGGACCAGGGGTGGGTTTCTGGGGGATCGGCCAGGATCGGGCGAACCCTTTCGTAAAATTTCCGGATCCCGAGCGATCCCTTTGGATCGTGGACCCGGAAGTAAGTCGCCGCTGCTAACTGCTGCTCCCAGCTGGGGCGGGCAGGCAGGAAAGCAAGCAAGGCGACTGCGCTGTCTTCTTTTTCCCTCAACGAAGCGCCGCCTCCTCCTCGCCCATGCTTCGCTGAGGAAAAAAGAAGACAGCCAGGCCGGCTCTCCGAAGGGGTCCCCCTTTCCCCTTCTCCATGGGGGTGGGTGGTGGGGGTGGGCCGCTCACCTCATCGCCCCACTTGAGCACGTCCTTGTGCCTCTCCCCGACGGCCTGGTAGATGTGCAGGAACTGCTGGATGCCGTGTTTGCACACGTGCTCCGCGTGCCGCTGCGTCTTCTCCCAGCTGAGTGGAGAGCCTTGTGACAGAAGCCCCATGGCTCTGCTGGGGAGAAAGAAGGAGGCGTGCGGAAAAGGCAACCTGCGGCCGCTGCTGCCGTGACAACTCCGAAGAGCAGCGCTCGGGCCAGGAGCCGCCGGCCAAAAAAAAAGAAAGCACACACACACAACCTACTTCAGGCGGCGGGAAACACGCAAGGAGAATCCACTCGCGGCTAGGCGTAGAGGGGAAGAGGTGGCTGAGCAAAGGGAAGGGGGGGGAAAGGCGCTCCCGCCGCCTTCCCGAGCCTCCCGCTTTGCCAGCGGCCAGTACCCTTCGCAGAGGGAAAAAGAAGACAGCGCGGTCGCCTTGCTTGCTTTCCTGCCGGCCGGCCCAGCCCCTGCTGCTGCCGCCGCCGCCGCTAACTGCTGCTCCCAGCTGCCTTCTCGGTGGCGGGCCCAGGCCCCTGGAACGACCTACCCCCCGACCTTCGCACTACCTTGGACCTCCGCCTCTTCCGCCACATCTTAAGATGTATCTATTCCAACAAGCCGGCCTAGGATAGCCCCCCGTTTCCGACTCTATTTATAAATTTTAATTTTCAGGGTTTTAAATGGGTTTTCAGCATGGGTTTTAATTTAATTTAATATGTTTTTTAATAGTGTATATTGTCTTTTGTTATGGTTTTAATAATGCCTGTGCGCCGCCCTGAGTCCTAACGAGGAGAAGGGCGGGGTATAAATTCGAAAAATAAAAATAAATAAATAAATAATCCAGGGGCTCTGGGTTTTTCTTCGTTTCCTCCAAGTTTTGAAAATGTTTTTTTTAAGAGAGCCTTTTTCCCTTGAACCAACCTTGAATTCTGTCAAAGTCAATTTGAAGAATTTTTGTCCCTGCCTTGCATTTCTACTAGTACATTATGTACCATTTGCATGCGGAAAGAAGTTATCTCTGTATATCATTAACACACGGTGTCTACAAAAAGGCTGCCATACACAGGGGGACCTCGAAGGAAATTTCATTTGATTCTACCAAGGCCAAACCTGCCACAAGAAGAAATTCGCCCTTTGGACATTCCCATAGAAGTTCAAGATCAATGGGGTACTTTAGATAAAATCTCAGACATTAATATCTGAAAATGAAGAGAAGGTTTTATTTTTCTTGGTTTTCGGCTTCTCCTTCCTTCAACCTCTGTTTTGACCTAAGATATATTTTACTGCCATTCTATGCCATCGTGTTTATTTGGGGATAAGTATGCTCCGCTTAACAGCCTGAGAAAAATTTCAGGGGAAATAAAAAGTGGTTTGAAATATTACAAATGATTTTTTAATGGGGAGCGGGGAGATTCTTACTTTCCTGCAAGTGAATATGGAGTTCCTTCTGAATTAAACCGTTTAAATGTTGTTGATTCTTGTTCGAGTCCCTTCAGGGAGAGGGAGCAGTCTACAAATTAAATTTATTATTATTATTATTATTATTATTATTATTATTATTATTATTATTATTATTATTATTATTATTATTATTATTATTATTATTATTATTATTATTATTGTTTAAATGTATATGGTGATCAGCTTCAGAAAAGGTAAAATAGCAATAGCACTTAGACTTTTATAGTGCTTTTACAGCCCTCTCTAAGCGGTTTATAGAGTCAGCCTCTTGCCCCCAACAATCTGGGTCCTCATTTTACCCACCTCGGAAGGATGGAAGGCTGAGTCAACCTAGTGAGAATCGAACTGCAGGCAACCGGCAGTCAGCAGATGTAGCCTGCAGTACTGCCTTCTAACCACTGTACCACCACAGCTCCAGCTATCTTACGGTGTGTGAATTGACAGTTACACTCCAAACCATGGCAAGAAATGCCACTCCACTCTCCCTGGAAGAGGACCCATTTAAGTCTCAGATATGATGAGAGGTGGGTGTCATATAATGTAACAACTGGTTTGCCCAGCACCGGAAATGTGAGCTGGCGCACATGTGGAGAGGCTTCCGTGCATTTGCACGGCTCTAAAAACATGATGATATAGGATAAAATAGCTGGCCCATCCACCAGTCGGACCAGTTCGCCTGAACTGGTCTGGACCGACAGCAGCTCACACTGGATATGATCCTCTGTAGATCAGTGGTGGGATTCACTTGCGTACCTTCCCGTAATGCTCACACATTACGCATTATATCAGGATGCTCCCGCAGCCACTGCTACCAGTTTGCCTGAACCGAAGAAAACCAGCTGAATACCACCTCTGCTCTACACCTCCAGAAGGTAAGGAGAGACAGGTGAGAGGTGATTTCAGACAAGCAAGATTGATGTCAGCTCTTCAAAGTAGACCAGACTAGGAAAGCAAAGTTAAAAATGTCAGATGCCCAAAAGAGAAAATGGTGGAAAAAAATAAGCTTATTACCGTGTTTCTCTGAAAATAAAACAGGGTCTTATTTTCTTTTGACCCTCAAAATGAGCGCTTGGCCTTATTTTGGGGGAGGCCTTATTATTTTTGAGGTGCAGGAGCTGGCAAGCGTTATTGGCCTCATGGCTGCTGCTGTGTTGCAATATTTTCAGGGAGGACTTATTTTAGCACATACATTCAAAAGCCCAATTGGGCTTATTATCTGGGGAGGTCTTATTTTCAGGGAAACAGTGTATATTTTTAAGGAACATCCCTTGTAAACAGTACCTGATTGAATGGAAATCACCCATGACATCTAATGCATACAGCAAAGGAGAGATTTTCTCAAGACTGCAGCCAACAGCAAAGAGTTTGATTCATTTTCCAGGCCTGTTGCACTTCCAGTAATTATCAAAATGTCCAGCTGGTGTTATTTGCATTTTAAAATAATAATAATAAAAAACCTTGCATGCTTAAGTGCAAAAGACACATTTAATCTCACATCTATATTGCCCCTTTGTTGCTTTCTCCACCACTCTCTGTATGCATATTTTATGTGTCTAGGTAAGTTATTTTGGGGCACCATGAAGTAACCTCCTTGGGTGGTTATTGCTGCGTGGCCAAGCTTTGCTATCAGCCAAATCGACAAAGTAATTTTATACGGATAATGTATTTTTGTTGGTGATTTTGTTTCTTTGCTATCTGCTTAGCAAATTGCATGAGTATCATTGAAATGACCTGGCTCAGAGATGGCTGTTTAGCGCTAAAAGCTGTGCGCTGGCAAACTCCATTCTCATTGATAATCCAACCATCAGTGCCATCCTTCCAGGATGTTGCTTGTGGCATAAATGCCATCACTGTCAGCTCAATTACGAGGCCACGAAGAAGCATCCTTCTTCCAAGCCATATGTAGAAAGTGTCATACACGAAAGTTCATAGACAGGAGAAGAATACTGGGGAAGAAAGGAGAAGGAAAATAAGTCAGATATCCCCCTGGCTTGCACTGATGACTAGATGCACCGAAAGAAAAGTTCTCCCCCAAAGGAATTTGGGAACACTGGCATTCAAACCACCACCACAAAATGTTGTAGTGTTGGAATAATAAATGTTACCAGATCCTCCTATCTCCAAGCTTTTGGTGACAAGCAAGCAAGCAAGCAAGCAAGCAAGCAAGCAAGCAAGCAAGGAAGGAAGGAAGGAAGGAAGGAAGGAAGGAAGGAAGGAAGGAAGGAAGGAAGTTCTTAATAAGTAAACATTATTCTGCGATCAATTTGTACAGCCAGATGTTATAATTTAGAGCTCTGATCAACTCTGAGTTGACTATTTTATTGTTATGAAGCCTTTCCTTTCCTTCCTTTTCCTTCCCTCCCCTTTCCCCCCCTCTCCTCTCCTCCCCTTCCTTTCCTTCCTTTCCCCTTCCCCTCCCCCTTCTTCTTCCCTCTTCCCTCTTCCCCTCCCTCATAAATTCAGATTCTCAGCTCATTTCATGCATGTCTCCATATACAACCATAAAGCAAATAGATGTCACAGATCCTGTCTAAAAAGGAAAGAACTTCATGTAATAAGATTGTCCTTACAATATACCCGTTCCTGTTGCCAACAGACGACAGTGCCTCTGCCAGAAGGAAGGGCAGCCCCTACCCCCTTAGCAATCTGCTTCTCTACATGCTAGAAGTGCTTATTTAATATGAAGGAATGTCTAGGTACTCAATGTAGCCAACGCATCAAGGCTTTCTCTTAGATTACTCCTACTGCAGCCAAGACTCCAAGGACTACAGAAGACTAAGCAGCTTATTCTTCTTTCAGGTTGTAGTCCTAATCGTTCCTTGGATTTCAGGGAATTTCTGATTGGTCTCGTGTATCAGAAGGAATTGCAAGTCAAAAGAGGAAAAAGGGAATACGTACTTCTACAATTAGCGGAAGAGAGGAATAAATTGGTTCGCGTTAAATATGAAATCACATGGCTTCATACATTTAGAGTCTAATGCAGGAATTGTAACGGGGTTCATTTCTAAAAGCTAGAGTTTTGCAAATGTTACTATTAAATGTCACCGTTTCCCAGCTTTTTTTTTTTTTTTTAAATAGCAAATGTGGACGTTTGGGGAAATAGCGCATATATTTCACAAAATAAGGCAACCTTGTTTAATACAAGGGACAATTGCTTGGGGAAAATGTGAATCATGAGCAAAATCGGTCGTTAGTGGTGCATATATTTTCCAGTTGTTGTTTTTCTTTCTTTCGATCATATCCAGTCCTGCAGGTTTTCTTGGCATGGATTTTCAGAAGTGCTTTGCCAATGCTTCCTTCTTAGGGTTGAGAGAAAGTGACTGGCTGAGTTACCTTGCTGGTTTTGTGCCTAAGGCGGGACTAGAGCTCACTGTCTCCTAGTTTCCAGCCTTAACCACTACTCCAAACTGGCTCTCCATTCTCCAGTTAACTTTATCTTAAAGAAGAAAAAATACCAGCATTTAACTATTTATTTTGTTTATTTGTTTGTTTGTTTGTCGAACATGTACCAGGTAACAGGTATAAGTATGAACATAAACATGAACAAAGGAAGCAGATACAAATAAATTTATTTAAATTAAATTTATACCCCACCCTTCTCTGAAGAGGACCCAGTGGGGACAGTAAGACAGAGGTGGCAGGCACGTTGGTGTGCGTATGCCCCCCCCCTTTACGGACCTCTTAGGCAGGGGTGAAATTTAGCAGGTTCTGACAGGTTCTGGAGAACCAGTAGTGGACATTTGAGTAGTTTAGAGAACCAGGAAACACCTCCTCTGGCTGTCCCCAGAATAGGGTGGGAATAGAGATTTTGCAATATCCTTCTCTCAGGAATGGGGAGGGAATGTTTGTCTCAGGAATGGGGAGGGAATGTTTGTGGGGGGTATATGTATGTGTACACAGCAAAGGTGGTATTCAGCAGGTTCTGACCAGTTCTAGGAAACCATAGCAGACATTTTGAGTAGTTCTGAGAACCAATAAATACCACCTCTGACTGGCACTGCCCCCATTTATTCTCTGCCTCTTGAGTCCCAGCTGATCGGGAAGAAATGGGGACTTTGCAGTATTCTTCCCCTGGAATGGGGAGGGAATGGAGATTTTGCAGTATCCTTCCCCTGGAGTGGGGTGGGAATGGGGATTTTACAGTATCCTTACCCTGGAGTGGGGAGGGAATGGGGATTTTGCAGTATCCTTCCCCTGGAGTGGGGAGGGAATTCAGATTTTACAGTATCCTTCCCCTGGAGTGGGGAGGGAATGGAGATTTTGCAGTATCCTTCCCCTGGGGTGGGGAGGGAATGGAGATTTTACAGTATCCTTTCCCTGGAGTGGGGTGGGAATGGGGATTTTGCAGTATCCTTCCCCTGGAGTGGGGAGAGAATGGAGATTTTACAGTATCCTTCCCCTGGAGTGGGGAGGAATGGGGATTTTGCAGTATCCTTCCCCTGGAGTGGGGAGGGAATTGAGATTTTGCAGTATCCTTCCCCTGGAGTGGGGAGGGAATGGAGATTTTGCAGTATCCTTCCCCTGGAGTGGGGAGAGAATGGAGATTTTACAGTATCCTTCCCCTGGAGTGGGGAGGAATGGGGATTTTGCAGTATCCTTCCCCTGGAGTGGGGAGGGAATTGAGATTTTGCAGTATCCTTCCCCTGGAGTGGGGAGGGAATGGAGATTTTGCAGTATCCTTCCCCTGGAGTGGGGAGGGAATGGAGATTTTACAGTATCCTTCCCCTGGAGTGGGGAGGGAATGCAGATTTTGCAGTATCCTTCCCCTGCCACGCCAATAGAACTGGTAGTAATTTTTTTTGAATTTCACCACTTCTCTTAGGAATGGGGTGAGGTCGACAGTAGACATTTTGAGATTGAAGCTGTGAGAGTTGGAGGCTGTAGCAACTGACTAAGATAGAGCATTCCAGGCGTTGACCACTCTGTGGCTGAAGTCGTATTTTCTGCAATCGAGTTTGGAGCCGTTTACCTTGAGTTTGCATCGATTGTTTGCCCATGTATTATTGAGGTTGAAGCTGAAGAAGTCGTTGACAGGTGAAACGTTATAGCAGACAATTTTGTGTACTATGATGAGGTCAGACAGCAGGCAGCACAGTTCCAGATTCTTTAAAATCTATATATTTCAATATGATTTGTAGGCATATAGTTTCCACCCAAAAGAAGCGAGAAACAACAGGTAATCCTTTTTTTAGAGACCAAAGCTGGTTCCAGCAACTTGGTTCTTAAATCAAGGGTTTGTTAAATGAAATGCTGACTTGTGCCTCATCTCACATACAGGTAGAAAAAAAAATGCAAGAAGCCTTTCATAGAGATTTAAATTGAATATATTATAACACACAACATCTGCTTGATGTTCAGTAACAGTCAGATTGCCTAATAATAATAAATTTTAAACGCTTACCTACTGTTCCTGTTTCTCATCCAAGTCTCTCCTCTCCTGATATGTCCCGGCTAAAGAGGAGTGTTTCCTCAAGGGGACCATAGATTAAAAAAATTAAAATAAACTTTGCTGCTCTCTCTATTCTGCACCTTTTGCAAGGATGCCTCTGAATTTGGATGAGCTTCTTCTGCTGGGCCTAATAAGTTTGTCAAGTTGCCGGTTTTATATTCTGCAAAACGATTGTTTTAGTTGGCTTCCCTTTCTGAATCCTTTCCCTGGCCAGTTGGAAAAGCCGAAGCTTGCTGGATGGGATTGATGAGTCTCTGAGTGAGAAAGGGAGAAGCTGATGGTGTAATTTTCAGGATGTGTGCAGGGCTGCCCAAACGCAAGCCTCTATTAGAACTAAGCACGGACATGTGTCCAAACCACATGGGAGACCAACCAGCTAAAGGGAGCAGGTGTGAGTATCAGGATCCAGCAGTAGCTAAACTAGGACAGCTGAAATGAGATTTGCTTCCAACTCTCTTTCCAAAAACTCTCATCTCCATCAACAGAATGGCCGAGAAGGTTTTAATATAAAGCTCACAGATTACCAATCATCCCTTCTTTGTTATGTCTGTTCTCCAAAACAAGTCTTCTTACCTAGGCTTCCTGAGACAATAAAAAAGCACACGCTTAGTCCCAAAAACCCTCTTTTTATTTCAAGGGCTGTGAATTATGTTCATCCGCAGCCCGCAATGAGTCACAAATAGTTTGTAAAGAGTCCGACAGACATCTGCCAAAGTCTTTCGGGGTAAGGCTTTCACCGCCCTGGGTCCTAACAAGGAGAAGGGCGGGGTATAAATTTAATAAAATAAATAAAAATAAATAAGCCTTTTTCTCCCTTGAAATGCTGTCAAAGGCCTAATTGGCAATTTAGCTTTGCAAGGCCACCCGGAGCACAGAGTCAAAACGGAGCTTCAGAATTTAAACCAAACAGAACGAACAAAGTTGCTTCCTGCAAAGGCTCACGTGCCTTTGCTCCTCGTTTATGTCTTATGGGAGGGGCCAATCATCTCCAAGCCTTACTCCCAAGTCAACCCTGTTTTCTTAACTGTTCTTGCCTTCTGGCAGCTTTGTGCATCTGCACTCTGGGAACAGGCTCCTGTTTCTCTGCCTCACTGATGTCCGACTCTGGAGGGTCCAGAGGCAGCATATAACTCCCAGATGGCCCTGCCTCCCTCTCTGCCTCCGATGCAGAGCCCTCGTCTGAGCCATCCCCAGGCTCCAGGATTGGCCCATGTTCCTCCCCAACCTTCTCACTGTCCGACTCTGTTGCCTCAGGCTGCTGGTGGACCACAACAAGAAGACATCAACAGGACCAACCAAACATTTTAAATAACAACTTAGAATTTTTTCCATTGGCTCTGCGTATACAAGGTTAACATGGAAGCCTACTGATTGGTAAAAGCTTTGAGTTTCTCTAAGTTACATGTACAAATTAAAAGGAAAAAAAAGGAGGGGGAGGATTGGTTGGTTAGAAGGAGTTCTCTCCATACATTGGCCTGAAAATGTCATGTTTCATGTGTAAGCCAGATGAGAGAAAATTCCACATAATTCAGCCATAACGAAAAGGTGCAAAAGCAGATGAGGATTACAGCAACGGCAAAATGCTGCATTTTTAATGTGTTGGAAATGGGTTACATTTCGCAAAGGAGAGGATGAAAAAAAAAAAAGAATCAAGGCTTTGCAATATAAGATTTTCTAAACTCTTGTAAATCTTCTATAAGAAGAAGTACTTTTTTTAAAAAAAAAAAAGAGAGAGCATTTTGCTCTGTTTATTAGCCTTACAAAGGTATTAATCTTACATTAGTCTTACAAAGACTTTGCTGATTAATGTAAGATCCATAGACAAAAAATGGAAATCTTGTATCTATTTTTTTTTAACTTTTCTAGAGCAATGTCTTTCTTGTACTTTTCTAGAACAATTTCGAGTTCAGGTTAACTGATGAAGGATGCCAGGGAGATGCTAGGATGATAGTTCAGTTATTATGAAGGTTGAAACATTAAAGTACAACAGAATAACAGAGTTGGCAGGGACCCTGGAGGTCTTCTAGTCCAACCCCCTGCTCAAATAGAAGACCCTATGCTATTCTGGACAAATGGCTGTCCAGTTTCTTCTTGAAAGCCTCCAGTAATGGGACACCCTTGAAGGCAAGCTGTTCCACTGGTGAATTAATTTCTCCTTTAGTTTTAGGTTGTTAATCCAGGACAAAGGGGGCGGAACAAATCCTAAAAAAAAAGGAAAGGGACAGATTGTGTTGTATAACAGTAAAAGTAAATTTTCTCCTCACACACATGTGCTAGTTGTTCCCAACTCTAGGGGGCAGTGCTCAACTCCGTTTCAAAGCTGAAGAGCCAGCGCTGTCTCTTGACGTCTCCGTGGTCATGTGGCTGGCATGACTAAACACCGAAGGAGCAGACAACTTTGTTACCTTCCCATCAAAGGTATGTCCTTTTTTTCTACTTGCATTTTTACATGCTTTTGAACTGCAACGTTGGCAGAAGCTGGAGCATGTAACGGGAGCTCACTCCATTACACGGCGCTGGGGATTCGAACCACCAAACTGCTGACCTTTCTGATTGACAAAGTCAGCGTCTTACCCACCGAGCCACCTGTTTGTGTTTCATCCTTTTTCTTTTTGAAATCAGAAAGAAGTGAATTGCTCTTCATTCAATGAATGCTCTCAGCTATCATTCCACTGGTTGATTGTTCTCACTGTCAGGACATTCCTCCTTAGTTCTAGGTTGCTTCTCTCCTTGATTAGTTTCCATCCATTGCTTCTTGTTCCGTTCTTGTTGGTCGTCTTGGGAATTTTTTTAAAATAATAATAATAATAATAATAATAATAATAATAATAATAATAATAATAATAATAATAATAATAATAATAATAATAATAATAATAATAATAATAATAATAATAATTTATGGACCACTCTCTCTCCCCGAAGGGACTCGAGGCGGTGCACAGGGGATTTAAAAATACATATATAAAAGCACAAGCATAAATACAATTTAAAATGAATTAAACTTAACCCTGCGCTAAAATCGCAGACAAACTAAAATTAGACCCCTAAAAACCCTAATAGAGCAATTCAGTTACCCTATAGGCCATTTAAACTAAAAAATAGTTTAAATGGCTTATAGCCCAGAGCTCCAGAAGTCATATTCAGCTGGTTCGGACTGCTTTGCCCAAACCGGTAGCGGAAATCGTGGGCGGGCCTGCCCACCGGCCCCAGCTCTTATGCTGTCTTATTTAAGCACATGGTTGAGGCGAGGCGCATGCGTGGAAGGCACGTCTGTGAGCAAAGCTCACGGAAGGCCAAGCGCATGTGTGGAAGGGGTGCATGTGCCAGCGAAGCCGGTGTGCATGTGCAAAGTGAGCGGGTGTGAACATGGCAAACCAGTGGTAACTTACTGTGAAACCCACCGCTACAGAGCTCATGGACTAACTTTCAAATACTATAGAGGGGGAAAAAACCCATAATAAACATGTTTTCAAGGTTTACTTATAGCAGGGGTCTCCAACCTTTGCAACTTTAAGTCTGAAGGACTTCAGCTCCCAGACTTCTCCAGCCAGCAAAGCTCTCAGAACTCTGGGAGCTGAAGTCCTTCAGACTTAAAGTTGCAAAAGGTTGGAGACCCCTGACTTATAGAACGTAAGAGTTTTATAAGTGGTAGGAACCAGCCCAGAAAAACCTAAGTGAGTTAAGGCGAAAATGAATTCTACAATAGGAATGAATTTCGACTGGGTGGCTAGCAGGATACACCTGCTGCAAAACAGATGCTTGATGGAGGGCAGGCCTCATTGTATTCCAATCCATAAATTCCAGGTTGGAAGCAACATTTCACAGCTGGCGACTGAAGAGAGCAAAAAGCCCATTTGGTTGTGCTGGCATATCACCCTGTGTTATATTTGTCAACAAATGTGTTTCATGATCCGTCATTAACATTCTGATTGATTGGCCTGCTACCCTGGCACACACTGCTCTTTTTCTTCTTCTCTTCATCTCTCCAATCTACAGGGCTGTTCCCTGAAATGTGTTTGAAGAATGACTGGCGCTCGGAGGTGACTGGCAAAAGGAGGCGATTGGTTCAAAAAAACACACACACAAAAACCCCAAATCAGTAATGTTCATTCGAGGGAAACATGGCTCTCTTGTTCTATATACCTGGCTTAGGTGTATTTTTGAAAGGCAATTGTAGGCTGTCTTTGTTTGCTTGAAGATGGTTTGCTTGTCCTCCAAGAAGCTTCTTCGGTTTAGTTCAGTTCAGCTCCAGAACTGAAGAGGCTTCTTGGATGAGAAGCGAAACACATCTTCATGGGGAAAGAACCCAAGAAAGTCGAGTTGCCTTTTGAAAAAACACCTTTGGGACAACCATGACCTGGGTGATTGAGAATCTCCATAGACATCTGATTTAGAGTATCTTAAGGTGGTTTCCCCCCCCCCCCATAATATTAATAGAATAGAATAGAATAGAATAGAATAGAATAGAATAGAAGAGTAGAGTAGAGTAGAGTAGAGTAGAGTAGAGTAGAGTAGAGTAGAGTAGAGTAGAGTAGAGTAGAGTAGAGTAGAGTAGAGTTCTTTATTGGCCAAGTGTGATTGGACACACAAGGAATTTGTCTTTGGTGCAGATGCTCTAAGTGTACATACAAATTCATCAAGAATCATAAGGTACAACACTTGATGATAGCCATAGGGTGCAAATAAGCAATCAGGAAACAATCAATATCAATAGGCATATAAAATGTAAGGATACAAGCAACAAAGTTACAGTCCTGCAGTCATAAGTGGGAGGAGATGGGTGATAGGAATGATGAGAAGATTAATAGCAATAGTAAATTGCCTTAGTGAATGATTTGAGAGTATTGAGAGAATTATTTGTTTAGCAAAGTGATGGCATTTGGGGGAAAGAAACCTGTTCTTGTGTATTGTTGTCTTGGTGTGCAGTGCTCTATAACGTCATTTTGAGGAGAGGAGTTGTAACAATCTATGTCCAGGATGCGAGGGGTCTGTAAATATTTTCACAACCCTCTTTCTGACTTGTGCAGTATATAGGTCCTCAATCGAAGGCAGGTTGGTAGGAAAATATGTTTTGCTTGTTGTCCAAGAAGTTTATCTGTATTTGATGGCATCCCTGGTGGTTTTTGGCAGATATTTCATTACCAAAATAGGTAATGGTAAAGGTTCCCCTCGCACATATGTGCTAGTCGTTCCCGACTCTAGGGGGTGGTGCTCATCTCCGTTTCAAAGCCAAAGAGCCAGCACTGTCTGAAGACGTTTCTATGGTCTTGTGGCTGGCATGACTAAACACCAAAGGCGCATGGAACGCTGTTCCCTTCCCACCAAAGGTGGTTCCTATTTTTTCTACTTGCATTTTTTCACACTTTCAAACTGCTAGGTTGGCAAAGCTGGGACAAGTAAGGGGAGCTCGCCCTGTTATGCGGCGCTAGGGATTCGAACTGCTGAATTGCCAACCTTTTCATCGACCAGCTCAGCATCTTAGCCACTGAGCCATCGCGTCCCTTCCTTCCTCTTATTTGCTCCTTATCTGAGATTAGCTTTCTTCTAGCAGGGATCTGGGGTGTGTATCTGTTAGATTACCCCTGCCAGGATCCCTGGCCAGTGGGTTATCAGGAGCAGTGATGTTGAAAAGAATCTGAGATGGAGCTCCAGGCCAACTGAGTTTCCACTACATTTGTCAGTGGCAACCAATTGAGCATTCCATCCACGTGTACGTCTCTGATGTGACAGTACAAATTAACTCCCTTCTAAATATTATATTGGTACTTAGTCAGCAAATTACAGTAATGACAAGTGTCTAAGCATTCCCAAGAGTAGGTCTACAAGAGGTCATATACATCATTATTGTTTATCACTGGTACAGAGACACTGAGCTGTCTCGTTTCCCTTATTTTGGATTGGAATACTAATTTGAGGTGACCAAGCTAACTATGGGGGCAGAGATGCTACTTCTAAGAAAAATGCAACAGTCTACCTCCTTCTTCCTCCTCCTCCTTCCTTCTCTTTCTTGTCCCTTCCTGCTTTTCTCCTCCTCTTTCTCTCTTCCCTTCCTCCACCTACCTTTTCCTTCTTCTTCTCCTCTCTTCCCTGCTCCTCCTTTTTCTCCTTTCCACCCTTCCTCTTCCTCCTCTCCTTCGTCCCTCTTCACCTTCTTAATTGATCTTCTTCTCCACCCATCTCTTCTTCTCCCTCTTCTCCTTTCCTCCTCCTCGCTTTTCTCCCTTCCACCCTTCTTCCTCTTCTTCCTCCCCTTCGTCCATCTTCACCTTCTGAATCGATCTTCTCCACTCATCTCCTCCTTCTCCTCCTCTTCCTCCTCCCCCTTCCTCCTCCCTTTTCTCCCTTCCACCCTTCTTCCTCTTGGTCCTCCCCTTCATCCATCTTCACCTTCTGAATTGATCTTCTTCTCCACCCATCTCCTCTTCCTCTTCTCCCTTCCTCCTCCTCCTTTTTCTCCCTTCCACCCTTCCTCCTCTTCCTCCTCCCCTTCGTCCATCTTCACCTTCTGAATTGATTTTCTTCTCCACCCATCTCCTCTTCTCCCTTCCTCCTCCTCCTTTTTCTCCCTTCCACCCTTCCTCCTCTTCCTCCTCCCCTTCGTCCATCTTCACCTTCTGAATTGATCTTCTTCTCCGCCCATCTCCTCTTCTCCCTTCCTCCTCCTCCTTTTTCTCCCTTCCACCCTTCCTCCTCTTCCTTCTCCCCTTCATCCATCTTCACCTTCTGAATTGATCTTCTTCTCCACCCATCTCCTCTTCTCCCTTCCTCCTCCTCCTTTTTCTCCCTTCCACCCTTCCTCCTCTTCCTCCTCCCCTTGATCCATCTTCACCTTCTGAATTGATCTTCTTCTCCACCCATCTCCTCTTCTCCCTTCCTCCTCCTCCTTTTTCTCCCTTCCACCCTTCTTCCTCTTCCTCCTTCCCTTCGTTCATCTTCACCATCTTAATTAATTAATTAATCTTCTTTTTTTCCACCCACTCCTCCTCCTCTTCCTCCTCTTCCTCTTCCTTCCCCCTGTTTAAGTGCAGTTCTATAGGAGAAGGCTGTAGAAATGGGCTACGCGAGTTGCAAAATGAATTGCAAATTCTCTTCCTCTCTGGAAGCCTGATAAGAAACGAACAACACAACAGGAATCGTGACCGTAATTGGTCTTTAGTGTCAGTAAGCGCCAATTAACTTCATGCTGAAAAGCAAAATTTAATTTAGCAAGGCCCGATGTGCCTAGCTGGAAAGGCTCACCCATCGCTGACACTTGGTGGAAAAAGAGAGATGTAAATTTTAAGGAGCTTAGCTCGGGACAGAAATCATGCCCGTGAATTGCAAGGAGAATCAGACACATCATTATTAAATACACCACCGAGAAGTTTACTCATGTAATCACTTCTAACAGACAGGCCTCGCTGAGTGGGAAAAAGGTGCAGTTCACATTTTGGAGACAAGAGGAAAAACAAGAAGAGAGAAACCCGCAGTGGAGGGAGACGAGAGAGAGGGAGGGGATAAAAAAAGTCAACAAAAAACGTACACAACTCACTTTAAGATACACATTATGCAGCCCATGCTGGCATTTCTTTTCCATGATCTGTTACTATAATTCTTTTCTGATTATACATGACAAACCTGCTCATTATAGAAAGCCTCTCGGATAATGAAGGGCAATCTGTCACCTCCACTTTCTGTTTTTTAAACATTTCAATCTCCAATTGATCCCTTTTTCCGGATCGGTTCCAGAATTATTATTTTTTTAAAAAATAAATAAAATAAAAATAAAAAAGCATATGCAAATGTGCAAGCATCCAGGCTTCCCCCACCCCCACCCCAACCGCCACCGATTCTCGTATGCGATCTTCATCACTGTTTACCATTATTTAAATGAAGACTAGCATTTGAGGAAATAAAAATCCCAGGCATGACTGAATTGTGGTTCGTCTTTGGCTCAAAACAAAAAACAAAACAACCCAAAAATAAGAGAGAAATATACACATTTAAATGCAAACCTTAAAGAGAAAAGGGGAAGAAAAAAAACACTCCTCCAAGAAATGAACTGGGGAGAAGAAGAAAACCTTCAAGAAACAGAAATACAATCTGTTGGGTTTTAAAGATGGTTACTAATTTTATCTACGTAAATGACACAAAGTTTATAAAAGTTTATACAAAGTATATAAAACATTTGGACTAACTTATAAAAGGTATATAAACAGGGAGCATACCAGAGGTCAGTAGCTGCCAGTTCGGCCCGGATCAGGTGAACTGCACTGGCTGCCTGTGGCCTTCCGGGTGCGCTTCAAGGTACTAGTGACCATCTTCAAAGCGCTCCATGGCATGGGACCTGGTTACTTGCAGGACCGCCTCCTACCACACACCTCCAGTCGACCTGTCTGCTCCCACAGGGAGGGCCTCCTTAGGGTGCCGTCCGCCAGACAATGCTGGCTGGTGACTCCCAGGGGAAGAGCCTTCTCTGTGGCAGGCCCCGCCCTCTGGAACGACCTGCCCCCCGACCTCCGTACAATCACGGACCTTCGCCTCTTTCGTCAGGCGTTAAAAACATACTTCTTTATATGCGGCCAACCTGGCATAGCTGTTATGGCTGATCTTAGTCTGGGCATGGCTGGCTGGGGAATTCTGGGAGTTGAAGTCCACCAGTCTTAAAAGAGGCAACTTTGCAGACCCCTGAACTAGGCAAAAGTGATGCTACATTTTGGGGCGATATCGTAGTTCATGTTGAACAGAAGTTTCCAACAGAGCTCCTAACACTTTAATTGCAGAATTATTACAATATTTGCTTCAGGCTTTCTTGCATTATCCCAAAGATTCCAGATACTTATAGGCCATTATTGGATTTGGATCCCTAGATTTAATTTAATTAAAGAAAGCCAAGGATGCTGCAGATCAGTGGTGAAATGAGACTAAAGAAAGACAAGAGCCTCAACAGCTAAGGATCTCCTGGTTAGTAAGATCATTGCCAGCACCCACACTTAAGAATTGCAACAATATTTTCTATTGTTTAAAAAGTGGATTGAAATTGAAACAGACGCTTCTGCGGATGCTCAAAGAGGTCTTCTTCAAATGTGGAACCCTGAGTTATGTGTTTGTTGGAAGAGGAGTGATAGAACCCAGGGTGGAGTTAAAAGAGGGATCATCTTAGAATCTGTACATAGTCACAAGTGGACTAAGTCCAATCTCTCTTGAATTCTGTGGACCCTTATCTGACTCCTAGAAGATGCTAAGTGTTAGTTGAGAAGATTCCTGTGCATAGGCTGCTTAGCAATAAATCAGTATAATTGGACCTTCTCCTGTAGACCTCATTTTCATGCCTGGCGATGTTTTACAGGAAAAAAAGACAGGGTAGTGTTACCATGATATAAACAGTTTAACTGGAGGGTCTTGGTTGACACAGCTCCTAGCAGGAAACATTGCAACTAAAATAATTCCATGCACTGGACTATCCCAAGTGTCAACTCACAAAGCACTCCTGGCCTACTCTTGAGTTGCCATAGGCAGGAGTGAGGAGCTGTCATGACCAGAAGCACATTCCACAGATACCTTTCTCTAGATTGTATCCCAGGTTACCAGAGCCAGTTGGAGACGCAGGGTTTCTACAGCCCACAAAAGTACTCTGTTGGAGAATGTGATTTATGACACCCCCTCGGAGGAGTGGGGAAACAGGGTCTTGTTTGGGCTGGAAATCACGTGGGGCAGAGATACCACCACTCAGGAACTGCTGACATGTTGCTTCTAATAAATCACTGGATTTCCTTTGAAACTTGGCTCAAGGCTCATGGATTAATTAGGACAGCCATTGGAACCCTGACACCAAGCATCACTTAGAAATCGACATTTATTCTGCTTCCCAGAATTTTCTAATGTAAACAAACTTTTATTTAAGGAATTGTCAATAATAATATAATTAAACAATTTGTCAAAAGCTGGAAGAAAGGTGTGGGTGTAGGTGAAGATACCATGGATAACTAATTACAAGAAATGAACTGTCAACTAGAGACCCTAATAACAGAGCTGTTATAAAATCAATAAGTAGAGCAGATGTAACATCAGCACATGCCAAAATATTTTGCCAGTCAAATTTGTTCACAGGTATCTGCAGTAATAACATGTGTTTGGCTGAGTATCTTCAGAGTTGGAATAGTTCTTGCTCCCATTCAAAATTAATATATCACATTTGGGGGGGAAATACATCTAATAAATATATAAAAAGATTGGATGATCCATCAACCACTAATTAGAAGCCAAAACATTAGTAATCTATTCCAAAATAGATTTGTGGAAATGGATATTGAAATCTGTAATCCAACTCTTGTGCTTTCCTGTTTCCTTTCTTCTCTCCTCGCTTGCTGAAATTTGCCAGAATGTTGTTTCTTTTTTTTAAAAAAAAATCCTCATTTTAAAGATTATATGACTATGACTATATATTGGACTAGAAGACCTCCAAGGTCCCTTCCAACTCTGCTATTGCATTATTGTATTATATAGATTATATAGTTTATATGGGCTTATAACATGGTTCACGATGAACACAACTCTTCACTTTGTCTTCCTAGTCTGGGTTTTGGCAACTCGCGGCTCCAGAGCCACATATGGCTCTTTGACCCCCCTCCTGTGGCTCTCTGCTGACCTAGTTGTGTGATCTGCTCTCTACCCTAAGAAGGTGTGATCCTGTCTGTAGAGCTGTGTGGCGGAAACACCCCTACTAGCTGCTTTCTGCAACTCCGTAAAGGGAGAGGCAAAGACAGAAAGAGAAAGAAAGAAAGAAAGAAAGAAAGAAAGAAAGAAAGAAAGAAAGAAAGAAAGAAAGAAAGAAAGAGGGAGGGAGGGAGGGAGGGAGGGAGGGAGGAAGGGAGATAGATTTCTCACAGAAGATACCAGGAGCCACAAAACCTAGGTAGGTGTGGCTGGGGGGAGGAGGTCATGTGACTGGGTGGGAGTGACATTGAATTGGCCACACCCACCCAGGTTTTGTAGCTCCCGGTGTTTTTTTTCTGTGGGAAACGGGTCCAAATGGCTCTTTGAGTGTTTAAGGTGCTGATCCTCAACCTAGTCAACCCTTACTTGAGAAATATAACTCATTTTTGTAACAATAATAATACTTGGATGCTTGGATGTCTCCTAAATGGGGGGAAAAAGTGTCTTGAATTAATATTACATGGTGTTTCTGGAAGAAAACCCACTAATTCTGCAGTAATGCAGAATTCAAAGAAAGTAACTTGGCATCTTTCATAGGATTTAGATTCTAATCCCATTGGCTCCTAACACTGTGACCAACTGCAGAAAAAGCTTTATTTAATAACTTCTGGCAGTTCTTTTTTTAAAAAATGCAACTCCAGACTTTAAAAAGACATAGATAGAAGGCCAATGAAATGGAGTGGACACCCCTGAAGAGAGGAAGCCAAACCTTCACATCTCAGTATCTGCTATACTTGAAGGGGTTTGCTGGTGGCCTGCATTACAACAAACCGACCCAGGATCAGACCAGTCAGCACTTTCTTACTTACTAAGTAAGTACCTGAGTTCAAATAAGGTAAAGTTTCCCCACGCACATATGTGCTAGTCATTCCCGACTCTAGGGGGCAGTGCTCATTTCTGTTTCAAAGCCAAAGAGCCAGCGTTGTCCGAAGACATCTCCGTGGTCATGTGGCCGGCATGACTAAATGCCGAAGAAGCATGGAATCCTGTTACCTTCCCACCAAAGTTGGTCCCTATTTTTCTATTTGTATTTTTATGGGTTTTTGAATTGCTAGGTTGGCAGAAGCTGGGACAAGTAATGGGAGCTCCCTCCGTAATGCAGCGCTAGGGATTCGAACGGCCAAATTGCTGACCTTTCTGATCGACAAGCTCAGCCTCTTAGCCACTGAGCCACCACATCCCTTATTTGAATTATTTGAAAGTACAAATAATGTCATTTAATATTTCACCCACCCTTGGTTTGTTCACAAGTTTCAGGAGATTAGGAAGGAACTGGTCAGTTGCTTTAAAAAATATAAAGCAGATACTGTCTCATATGTTATCCAAGATCTACTGCTTCTGTAAAAGCAATGTAAAGCATTTGCACCCATTCAAGAAGACTTTTAGGAAATGACAGAGTTGGAAAATATCTTGTAGGTCATCAAATCCAACCTCCCTCCACCCAAGCAGGAGACCCTACACCTTTTATGACAGATGGCAGTCCAGTCTCTTCTTGAAAGCTTCCAGTGACCAAGCTCCCACAACCTCTGATGACAACTTCTCTTCCATGGGTTGACTGCTCTCACTGTCAGAAAATTCCTCCTCGCTTCTATGTTGAATCTCTCCTTGATCAGTATAAAATCCATTATTCCTTATCTGGCCTTCAGGTCTTTTGGAAAATAGCTTGACCCCCTCCTCTCTGTGGCAGCTCCTCAAAGATTGGAAGACTGCTCTCATATATCTCCTGATCCTTCTCTTCACTAGACTAGCCATGCCCAGTTCCTGCAACCGTTCTTCATATGTTTTAGCCTCTAGTCCCCTAATCATCTTTCTTGCTCTTCTCTGCACTCTTTCTAGAGTAAAATCATAGTGTCAATTAATATTCATGTCTCAGTCTAAGAATTGTTTTGTTTTGGCACTGGATAAACTAGCAGTTTTCATTCTTCCTTCTTTGTATCTTTTCCTTCTTCCTTCTTTGTATCTTTTCATTCTTCCTTCTTTGTATCAGTATCAGTAGAGGAAGACCATTTTAGAATGCCGAACACGCAGGGAGGGAACTTAATGCTTCGAATTTTTCTCTGTGGTTTTTCTTTTTGAATTAGTCAATGAATGCAATAAAGTTGATTGATTGGTTGATTGACCAAACCACAGGTTTGTTGGAGTTGTAATCCAAAATATCTAGAGGGCACCAAGTGACTTTTCCTGCTCCAGATAATGTGAGAACCAATCTCTGCTATATTCAGAGGCTAAAATCCCAGCATAAAATCTGTCACAATTAATATATATGTCTCTGTATTATACTAAAACCCTCTTTATTTTTTACTATAGAGTGCCCTAATACGTCTTCATTAGATATATATTTATCCCAGGAGACTGAGAACTTTTAGTGTTATGAAGAAGCCAGCTTTTTGAAGTCATTGATTAGCATGTCACGCAAGGAGAAAATTCACATAGTTTTCCAGTAGAAGCTATCTCTTATAGCCACATCTGCCACTGAACATTTCAAAACTCATTTTTTTCACTCTTTATCTCCCTCCCTCTTCTCAAATTTTGCCAGGCCTCCTGCCAGGTCAATTAATATTTTAGAAGGAATGCAAATAACCTCTGCCTAACCAGCCCTATCAATGTTTTCATTATATTTTATTTAGCCCCAATGTTCTGCATCAATTAAAGCTTCAGTCCAGATTTATAACAGGGAAGACAACAAGAATTTATCAGGTCAAAGGCACTGATTTGTTTGGTTGTTTTGCTCTGGTGGCACAAGTATTTTTTTTAAAAAATGTCACACAGATATTTAAAAAGAAAAAAAATGATTAATTCATTATTTTAAATGGCAAAGTCTAAAATCAATAAGAATATTTTTTTTGTCCTCGGGTGAAAATGTCTTTGATAGGATCATTTCTGTAGGCAGTTTGTAAATTGAGAACTGACTTTATTCCAAATTTGGGGAGTTTATACTGTGAAATGCCGAATCTAGACAGCATACTAAAAAGCAGAGACCTCACTCTGCCAACAGCAGTGTGTATAGTCAAGGCTATGGTTTTCCCAGATGCAATGTATGGCTGTGAAAGTTGGACCATAAGAAAGACTGAGCACCAAAGAATTTAGACCTTTGAACTATGATGCTGGAGAAGACTCCTGCGAGTCCCTTGGACTGCAAGGTGATCAAACCACTCAGTCCTAGAGGAGATCAACCCTGACTGCTCTTTAGAAGGCCAGATCCTGTAGAGGAAACTACACTTTGGACTTTGGGCACCAAATGAGAACGAAGGACTCCCTGGAGGAGAGCCTAATGCTGGGAAAGATTGAGGGCAAAAGAAGAAGGGGACGACAGAGAATGAAGTGGCTGGATGGAGTCACTGAAGCAATCTGTGTGAGCTTAAATGGACTCCAGAGGATAGTAGAGGACAGGAAGACCTGGAGGAACCTTGTCCATGGGGTCTTCACAACTAACAACAACTAACAACAACAAATACTCTGATAAAAGGATAGCTATAGCAATCTGCATATTATGTTTGGAAAATGCATATTTGGTTGCTTCATACTTAAACATGTTAAAATTCTCCTCCTAACCAATGACCTATCTGATGGTTTAGACATGATTTTGGTTATTTGCAGGAAATCCAAGAATTCTAAAGTCATCATAGTGATTCATGAGAACTGATTTTCCTGTATCCTACAAATAGAATTCTGAAGATGGGCATCTTCAGAAGGAAATTCTCTTGCTGATCTGAAGATCCAATTGACGAGTCCTTCAGACACAGTCCCTAATCCAATCACAACCTCAAGAAAAACATCTGGAATGGAGCTCTTAACACATTTCCTCTTGCTTGTACAATGTGATATCAAAAATATACTGTAATGTAGAATAGAATAACAGTGTTGGAAGGCACCTTAAAGGTCTTCTACATCAATCCCCTGCTTAGGCAGGAAACCCTACACCACTTCAGACAAATGCTTATCCAACATCTTCTTAAAAGCTTCCAGTGTTGGAGCATTCACAACTTCTGGAAGCAAGTTGTTCCACTGATGAATTGTTCTAACTGTCAGGAAATTTCTTCTTAGTTCTAAGTTGTATCTCTCCTTGATTACTTTCCATCCATTGTTTCTTGCCCTGCCCTCAGGTAATTTTATTTTATTTTATTATTTTATTAAATTTATACCCCGCCCTTCTCCAAACGGACCCAGGGCGGCGAATAGCTTGGCTCCCTCTTCTTTGTTGCAACCCCTGAGATATTGGGACACTGCTATCATGTCACCCTTAGTCCTTCTTTTCATTAAAATAGACATACCCAGTTTCTGCAACCATTCTTCATGTGTTTTAGTCTCCAGTCCCCTAATCATCTTGGTTGCTCTTCTCTGCACTCTTTCTAGAGTCTCCACATCTTTTCTACATCGTGGCAACCAAAACTGGATGCTGTATTCCAAGTGTGGCTTTACCAAGGCCTTATAAAGTGGAATTAACCCTTCATATGATCTTGATTCTATCCCTCTGTTTATGCAGCCTAGAATTGTGTTGGTTTTTTTGGCAGCTGCTGCACACGGCTGGCTCATATGTAAATGAGTGCCCACTAGATCTTTTGTCAATTGGCAGGTAAAAGAGCTTTCCAATGGTGGCTCTCAAATATTGAAAATTCTCCGTAGACCTACATGCCTACTATCCTTATGCTCTAGGCAAGGACAATCCCTGTTCTCCAATGCATTTATGGTTTTTAGTGGTGCCGAAGACTCTTTAAATTACCTTTTGTGATTTAATGATGCCTTCGCTGCTTTTTACCAGCTGGTCTCATTGTGTGTTTGTTTGCTCGTTTGTTTTGCTCTGCTATTTTCAAGGTGGGTATGGTTGCTATGGAGGTCTATATTTTGTTTTGATTTTGTTATTGCAGTGTTGCCTTGAGGCCATCAGCAATAAGGCAGGATAGCAATCTGATAAATAAACAAGCACAATAAAACCAAAGGCAGAACAATAGCCAAAAAAAAAAAGCAAAATAAATTGATAGTTATTTTGAAATCTAAGGGGTTGTCATGCAGAAGTTAAAAAAAACCTTACTTTTAACTGCTCCAGGGGACAGTGCTGGAATCAATGGATGCCAACTTTAGAAAATCAGATTTAGGGGAAAACAGATTTGGAGGCAAGAAAAGACTTCCTAAGACTGAGGGCCATTTAGTAGTATCATAGGAAACACCAGGAATTCTTCTTCGTAATATTGTTCAAGCAAGAGCTTTATGTTGTCATCTGCCAGTGGCCTGGGGAGCTGGTAGCAGAGTTAGACAGTGAGGAGGTTGGGGAGGAACATGGGCCAGTCCTGGAATCTAGGGAAGGCTTGGACGAAGGTTCCGCGTCATAGGCAGAGAGGGGGCCAGGGCCATCTGGGACTTCTGTGCTGTCTCCAAAGCCTCCAGAATCGGACATCAGTGAGGCAGAGGAACAGGGGGAGCCTGTTCCCAGTGTGCGCATGTGCCGAGCTGCCAGAAGGCAAGAACAGTTAAGACAAAAGGGACAACTCGGCAGTAAGGCTTGGAGGAGTGGCCCCTCCCATAAGACATGAAGGAGAAACAAAGGCAGGTGAGCCTTTGCAGGAAGCTATTTTGTTCGTTCTGTTCGGTTTAAATTCTGAAGCTCCGTTTTGACTCTGTGCTCCATGTGGCCTTGAAAAGCTAATTGCCAATTAGGTCTTTGGCAGCGTTTCAAAGGGGGATAAAGGTGGGTGCTTATCAGCCTTATCCCGAAGGACTGTGGCAGACTTCTGTCGTACTCTTTACAAACTATTTGTGACTCATTGCGGGCTGCGAATGAACTTAATTCATAGCCATTGAAATAAAAAGAGGGATCGGGACGCCCTTCGCACAGTCACTCATGCTCTCGTGACATCTCGACTGGACTATTGCAACTCTCTCTACATGGGGCTCCCCTTGAGGTGCACCCGGAGACTTCAGTTGGTCCAGAACGCAGCCGCGCAAGCAATAATGGGAGCCTCTAGGTTCACCCACGTAACACCGCTCTTGCGCGAGCTGCACTGGCTACCTGTCATCTTCCGGGTGCGCTTCAAGGTGTTAGTCATCATCTTCAAAGCGCTCCATGGCTCGGGACCTAGCTATCTGCGGGATCGGATCCTGCCCCATACATCCTCACGGCCGATTCGCTCCCACAGAGAGGGACTTCTCCGGGTGCCGTCCACTAGACTGTGTCAGCGGGCGATGCCCAGGGGAAGGGCTCTCTCTGTGGCGGGCCCGGCCCTCTGGAATGACCTTCTCCCCGATATCAGGACAACCACGGACCTCCGCTCCTTCCGCCTAAAATTAAAGACACATCTGTTTCGCTTGGCCGGCCTAGGGTAGTCTCTTTTTAGATTGGGGTTAGTTTTAATATGGGATTTTAGCGCAGGGTTAGTTTAATTTCATTTTATTATTGTATACTGTTTGTATTTTATATGTATTTTAAATTCCCTGTGCCCCGCCTCGAGTCCCTTCTGGGAGAGAGAGCGGGTTATAAATTAAATTATTATTATTATTATTATTATTATTATTATTTGGGGACTGAGCATGTGCTTTTTACTGTCTAGGGAAGCCTAGATCAGAAGACTTCACAGCAGCTTTAATTGAGGTGATGTGGTTCAGATTCTGCACAGGAACAAGAGGCTTAACTAGGAAACTATATTTTGAGTGAATCCATTCACCTGCCCAGTCAGGATTATTGACATGGCGGCTCTCAATAGAAATTCTTCCGAGTAACAGTCAGATTCTCTCCCCAAAGTCCCAGCTAAAGAATCTGAAGACTTCTTAAAACAAAGTAAGTTGTCTCGCATTGAACTATGGCCTTTTCCCTCAACCAACTTTGTAAGTTTAGGTTACTCGGTACTTTTCCATCCCATTTTTGAAGGAGACCCATTCTGGCTTTGTTCATCCGTCCTGCTTTACCTTGCAAGGTAAGGATCTGGCAGGTGCATTCAATAAATTATTCTACTAAATAATTTGGTTAGTGTTGACCTTGCTCAGTTTCTTCTGATTCAGCATGATGTGGAAAATCAGCCGATTTGGCTAAGTCTATCCTGTGAAAGCTGAGCTGAAGATGAAGAGTGCAGTTTAAATGCAGCTAGCCTGTCATTGCTCCTTTTGTTTTTTTAAAGGACATCTATGACAGTATAAATGTCAGGGTTTTGTAGCCAGATAAGCAAGCAGAATTAGAAGAATTAAGAGGAGGAGGAAGAACAGGAGGATGAAGAAGGAGGAGGAGAGGAGGAGGAAGAAGAGGAAGAGAAGAAGCAGAGGAGGAGGAGGAAGAAGAAGCAGAGGAGGAGGATGAAGAAGAAGCAGAGGAGGATGAAGAAGAAACAGAGGAGGAGGAGAAGGAGAAGGAGAAGGAGAAGGAGAAGGAGAAGGAGAAGGAGAAGGAGAAGGAGAAGGAGAAGAAGTAGTAAGTAGCAGTAGCAGTAACAGTAGCAGTAGCAATAGCAGTAGTAGTCCAGGACTGGCCCATGTTCCTCCCCAACCTCCTCACTAAACTTGCTAGCTTTACTGGCTGCTGGCAGGCACAACACTTAGAGACCTCCTGAAATATGAGAACAAGTACTTGCTAGAATAAATATGGGTAAATCTAATTAGACAAACGAAAATGACAAAACCATGAGAATGGGTCATTTATAATTCTATGCATATGCTTTATTCTTCCTTTCGTATTACAAAAAATACCATAGACTAAGTAATATCCAAGGTAGACAAATCAGAAGATATCCATATGTTATCATCCCTGCAAATTAGCCTCTTTGATCACAAAAGAACATTCTTCTATTAGTGTCTAATTCCCTTTTATTAGTAACACAATATTTCATATGTCTTTGCAGATTGATTTTCCCCTTCGTAACGAACACACAGAGAGATTTTTAGAAGCTTTACCAAGGGGCCTGAAAATGTTCTCTGTGTTTCTCGAGATAGGGAACACTGATAGAGCATTTTGTATGTAACTGATTCCTGCTGCGACAGCTTCAGTACAATCAAATGAACTTAGTGGGACAGAAAAGAAAAAAAAAGAAAATCCTCTAAAATGTCAGAGAGCCTCAGGTGATCAGTACAAACCATATTGGATTAGGTAGAAGGCATCTAGCTGGACTTCGGAAATTCAGTTGATGTGTTCACACAACACCTGCTTAGGTTAAACCCATGTTCTATGTTTGAATGCACATGATCTAAACACATAGGCAAGGTCTGAGGGGATCCTTGATGCCAGCAAGCAGAGAGAGCTTGCTGGTTTCATGACCCAAGCTGGATAGCATCATCAGTGCTGGGAGTGAGGTTTATGAGGAGGAGGAGGAAGAGGAAGAGGAGAAGGAGGAGGACTATGGGTCCTTGGTGCTCTCTGAGCTTGCTTGTTTTCTTGCTGATGTTTCATGACCGAAACTAGGTAAGATCATCAGTGCTGGGAGTGAGGAGGAGGAGGAGGAGGAGGAGGAGGCAACAACTATGGGGCCCTTGGTGCTCTCTGAGCTTGGCTGTTTTCTGACCGACATTTCATGACCCAAACTAGGTAAGATCATCAGTGACCATGGGATGATGTTACCTAGTTTGGGTCAGCTGCAAGAAAACCACCAAGCTCAGATAGTACCCAAGGACCCCCTCATGTCAACCCCGATATTCTCCTTATTTATTAAGAAATGTCTGAATAAAAAGGGGGATTCAACTGTGACCACCTATGATGCTGACCATCTTTGTTTCCAACCCAGAGAGGGAATTTAGTTGGCCCTGAGTGGAGCCAACCATAACACCTTTCTCTTGAGTCTCTCTGCTTAGCAAGTTTAAGGAAAAGAAGAGTGAAGGACAGATAAGATGGTGAGGCAGAGTGTGACAGCAATCATTTGCCCATAAAGACACTAAGAATCTGATGAAACCAAAAGGCCCTAAACAATCTAAGGATCTCTTCCCAGAAATACAGGTGTAGAGTAATATTACTGTGCCACAGTATCTAAAGTAAAAACACATTTAACCAGACTTCCCATGGAAACCTGTGGGAAAAAATATGCATATTGACATTAGCAAGATGACATACAGAAATGGAAGGTCACCTCAATCCCCACAATGGATGAATGCAGGGGTGAAATCAACTTACATTTGCTACTGGTTCACAAATGTGAACCTGGTGTAAAACCAGTACCTTCTGCGCATGCACAGAGCATCATAAATGGGACGTGATGACATCTGGGTGGGTGGGCGGAGCTTCCCACCACCACTGCTATGAACCGGATGGAACCGGCTGAATAGCACCACTGGATGAATGGCTGCAAAAACTGATGGAGTTAGCAGAGTTGGCTAAATTGACTGTTTTGGTTAAAGGGGAAAAAACCCCACACAAATAGCTTTATTTCTACTTGGAAACCACTTCTGGACTTTGTGCTTGACGTGGGGGAAAAAAAGAAAGTTTGCTTGTAGGTATATATTTGTTGCTGGTTTATATTATTATGAAAAAGTAGAACATTGAGGGTAGATCTTAATGCCTTATTTTACTGCACCAAAAGAGTCAGAAATCAATGCCTTTCCTTTTGTTTTCCTCCTCTTCTTTCCCTCACTTTTCTCTCCCCCTTTTTCTTTTTCTAATATCCCTAATATTTACTTCTGCATTCTTTTTGTATGTCATGTTGTAAATCAATAAAAACTATATTATAAAATAAACCCCAAAACCTGACATCCCATGGAACTTCATATATTTCTGCCCCAGTAAGAGAAAACTAAGGACAGAGAACATAGGACAGTAAAATATAATAGAAACTATCTGTCTATACCTAATAATCTTACTCTTCCTCACTCCCTGGGACACAGGAAAAAAAGCAGATATATATGTAATTTAAATTAGGAGAGGAAATCAATTTACTGCACAAGAAAGTTGAGTTGAATTGCTAAATTCAATTGATTACTAAGAAAATCAAAACTAACATTCAAGTTGAATTATATTAATTCAAATGGATAATCAGTAGCAGATCAAAGCTGACTTGCAAATACATATTCCAAATCATCCAAAATTGCTTTGTAAGACATTTAAATGTTGAATGCATGCTGATTTAATTGTAGAAAAAATATGGCGATGAACATGGATGAGAAAGAGAATACAAGATGAATATTAGGAATCACTATTTGCAGGATTTTGCATCAATTCCCATTTATAGATACATTCGGCTGCATCAATCTCTATTTACTGATGATTGGATAAACTTACAATGCATAAATATACATACATCTATTTCCAATACATTACAAATGCTAGACATTACAAAAATTCTGAAGTTAGAAGTCATTAAAATAGGGATGGCATAAATTCATAAGTTTAATTTACTGTTGACAAAATAAAGGCAAGAGTAAAAGTCTACCACCTAGAGAGTGGCTTTGGAGAGCAAGATGGTTAGCATATAAATTTCATAAGTAAATTATTTAAAATAATTAAAACTCAGCTCCTGGTAACTGTTCATTTAGGTTTTCTTGACAGAATATGGAAATAGCAATAGCACTTAGACTTATATACTGCTTAAGAACATAAGAACAGCCTTGCTGGAACAGGCCACAGCCCATCCAGTCCAGCCTTCTGTCTCACACAGTGGCTCCCCATTTGCTTCAGGGTATTCCCAAGCAGATGTCTTCACCTGCTTATGATTCCCTGCAAATGGCATTGAGAAATATCCTGCCTATCTCTCCATCCCGGAGGGTGTCCTTAGGCATCCATAATGATAGACATGGATACCCTTGTTCTCCATGAACTCGTCTAATCCTTTCTTAAAGGTGTCGAGGCTGACAGCTGTCACCACTTCTTCTGGCAGGGAGTTCCATAGACCAGTGATCCTCTGGGTGAAAAAATACTTCCTCTTATTTGTTTGAGGTCTAGCTATCAAAAGTTTCATGGAGTGCCCCCTAGTTCTAGTCTTGTGCGATAGGGAAACAGTTTTTCCTTTTCTACTTTGTCCACACCGTGCATGATTTTATAGACTTCAATCAGGTCACCTCTCAGGCGCCGTCGTTCTAGAGTGAAGAGGCCCAGCCGTTGCAGCCTCAGATGGTAAGGAAGGTGTTCCAGCCCCCTAATCATTCTGGTTGCCCTTCTCTGTACCTTTTCCATTTCCATAATATCCTTCTGAAGGCATGGTGACCAGAACTGTACACAATACTCCAGATGGGGCCTCTGGAGTATTGTTCACTGCTACACAGTGCTTTACAGCCCTCTCTAGCAGTTTACAGAGTCAGCCTATTGCCCCCCAACAATCTGGGTCCTCATTGTACCCACCTTGGAAGGATGAAAACCTGAGCCCACCTTGAGCCTGGTGAGATTCGAACTGCCAAATTGCAGGCAGCTGGCAGGCAGCAGAAGTAGCCTGCAGTACTACATGCTAACCACTGCACCACCATGAAATGGTTTGCTATTCTTTTCTTCGGCTTCAACTGCCTAGTCTTCTTTAAAACCCTATCAATAAAGTTGTGAGATGCTCCCTGCATGGTCTTAATAAACTGTGAAACCAATCTATGGTTAGAAAATCACAGTAAGAGTGTATGAGAAATTCTTGTCAATGGACAATGCCTTTATTACACTGGATTTGCTCCAGTATGGAGCAACTTTCATGAACAGCCACCACAGAACTATGCTCTGACAGACACTTGTTTAAGAAGTTATGTTCACTTTCAACAAGATTGGAGTATAAGAGAATTCACAAGGAGGTTTCCCTCCTTCCAATTTCATCCCCACAATAGCCACTGATCAACTGCATTGTGCGGGAAATCTCTGAACTTCTTATTTTTTTTCCCTGAAGAACCTTATTTTTTGCTGCCGCATCAAATGACTGAGCTGGAAGTCCGAAGCGAGAAAGCACAAATTGAATCCTTGGAAGAAAAAAAAAAAAGAGCTGCGGCAGGCGAACTAGTTGTTCAACAAAAGGATATTGCTGATAAGTCAACGACAGCCATTCTGGGATTTAAAGCACCAAGGGTAGTTGAAAGAAAGCAGCAAAGACAATGGAACTATCTAGAAGAAAAGAGGTAGTAAAGTCGCACTCGTTAGCGAGATCCCGTGGGAAGGATCAATTCTGATTTGGGGATACCGCTATAAGTCTCAAGAGATCTAGGACAAAGGGAAA
This sequence comes from Rhabdophis nuchalis, assembly GCA_039707465.1. Lineage (NCBI taxonomy): Eukaryota > Metazoa > Chordata > Lepidosauria > Squamata > Natricidae > Rhabdophis > Rhabdophis nuchalis. Next base: position 18,420,611 of record CM077657.1, on the reverse strand, counting down.
CACTTCATTACTTAGCAGAGAACTAGCTTAGGGGACTCAGGAAAAAAAATAGATTTGACAGGAGTTACTTGTTTTAGAGAGTGTTAAGAAACTCATAGAGGATTTAACTGGATCAATAGTTCACTGGTCAGGATGGCTACTTACAATAGCTTTACACGTCTAGCTAAGGGAGACTTTTAAAACCACAATTGATGGGCTTCATGCCTTATGCTAAGTCAGAAATCAAGGTTTCCAAGTTGTAGTAGTGTCAATCCTAAAGCTGGCCTGACACAGGACCTGAGGGATAGGGAGGGGGCAATTGAGACAGAGGGAAAGTTATAGCCAAAACAAAATATTTTCTCTTGAGAACCAAGGACAATCACACATCTGGCCGGAAGAAGGCAGAGTGATACCCCCCGGCGGCGAGACCATTCTAGGAATGGATTCTGTGATTGATTGTTTTGAGAAAGTGGGAAAATGTTTACTTTTAATTAGATGAAAAGTGCAGGAGACTTCAGAGTCGGTTTTCACCAGATATGTGCCAATATGATAATTCCAAATCAAAGTATTCTCTGAGGAATCTCCATGCCTCGGAGTATTGCTTGCTATGGATTTATTACTTGGAACCTTGACAAGTAGCTTGTCCTTAAACTATAATGGGCAAAAGGTAGGGACTGTGAGTGTATATATGAAGGCATATATATGAAAGCAAGACATAGAGATCATGAGTGATTGTCTTTCATTTTCATTTTTTTCATTTTAAAAATTTATAGACCGCTTCCTCTCCCCGAAGGGACTCGGAGCGGTGCACAGGGAAATTAAAATATACAGACATAAAATACATAAGAATAGATAAAATCAAGATTAAACAATTTATCCCTGCACTAAAAACCCAGAATACTAAAAAAGCTAAACCCCTTAAAAAACCCAATTAATAAACAGTCTTAACAACTGGGGCATTAAAAAGATAGTAAAATGGGTCAAATTTTACACACGCCTCCCTTAATGACTTCACTATTCAACCACAATTTTTCCCCTATTGCAGTTGTGTTGTAAGGCTGCCTGCACCCTCTTTTAATGCCGTGTAATGTATTTCAAAGCATATTTTTAATTTGGGTCAGCCAACATGCGGTCGCTGTCTCTATTTTCTCAGAATTGCCAAACTTTCCCAGCATTATTTACATTCTTTCTTTATTTAAGAAAATGTATATGGCCGCACAACTCATTTTCCATGACTCTGAATGACTTGATCCTTTCCTATTTCTTTATTATTCCTTTCTAGACTCGCCTGCTATTTCATGCGATGGGGACCCCAAACACTCTGGACTTGCTGCAGGAGAAGATGATTTACAATACAATACATCTTATTCATCCTAAAGCATATCATCTTAGTCTGATATTACTTGGCTCGTATCAATACAATACAATACAATAGCAGAGTTGGAAGGGACCTTGTAGGTCTTCTAGTCCAACCCCCTGCGTGGGCAGGAACCTTATACCATTTCAGACAAATGGCTATCTAACATCTTCTTAAAGACTTCCAGGGTTGGAGCATTCACAACTTCTGGAGGCAAGCTGTTCCAGAGGTCAATTGTTCTAACTGTCAGGAAATTTCTCCTTAGGTCTAAGTTGCTTCTCTCCTTGATTAGTTTCCACCCATTGCTTCTTGTCCTGCCCCCAGGTGCCTTGGAGAATAGTTTGACTCCCTCTTCTTTGTGGCACCCTCTGAGAAATCGGAAGACTGCTATCATGTCTCCCCTGGTCCTTCTCTTCATCAAACTAGACATACCCAGTTCCTGCAACCGTTCTTCATATGTTTTAGCCAAGCTGTAACCGAGGGATGACCCCTTATGTAGTCTTAAGTACCCTAAGTGTAATCTATGATTTATGGATTTCTCAGAACAAGACCTGTCACTTATTTATAGAGGAAAAAGGAAAATGCTCAAGCAATTGGACATGGTGATTTGGCGGGGGTAGAAGTTATCCATTTGGCTTCATGGTGATGCCCATTTATATACGGCTATTTTGGGTCTCTCAAAGAATTTGATAAATGGATAATAACCAGGGCAATAATTTCCAGGTTGAGATGCAGCAGCAAACCACTAATGCACCTTAGCAGCTACTGGTGTCCTTTGAGCTGTTATTTAAGTTAAGGTATTATTGCAAAGAATATTCCATGTTAAAGCTGTTCGTTTGATGATTCAGAGATACAATAAAATTCAAGGTAGATAATTTGCATAATCTATGATGAATCCATGATAGAAATTACTGTCTGGGGTGGCGGGGGGGGGGAGAATAAGATAATTGACAAGATTTTGGCTGGCGACACTTTGAAAGCTGCTGAATTAAATATTCCTTTACATGTTTCCTTTTTCCACCAAGTATCTAGCGATCGCAGATATTTTCGGGTTTTTCCATCAAACCATTTGCATTTCCAGTTTTCAAAGTTGCCAGATATGAGAGTGATGCGGTGGCCTAGAGGTGGAGCTCTCGCCTCACAACCAGAAGTCTGTGAGTTCAATCCTAGGTAGAGGCCGATATTTCTCTCTCTCTCTCTGGACACAATAAGAATATACCTGCTAAACATAACTCCACATTGGCGACAAGAAGGGCATCGGGCCAGCAAACACTCAGCTCCATTCAGTTGCCAAGACTCCACCCTGAAGGGATTATGGGGTTCTTAAAAGAGGAGGAGGATGAAAGTTGCCAGATATGCGGCATAATCATGTAAAAGAAATACCGTATTTTTCGGACTATAAGACACACCGAAATATAAGACGCACCAGGATTTTGAAAAGGCAAATTAAAAAAAAAATTTGCACTTTGCAGATCTCCCCAAAACAATCCGTTTTTCATGAAAACAAGCCCAGGGTTTTGTTGGTTTTTTTTAAAAGGGGGGGGGGCATGAATAGCCTTAGGGGGCTTATAGAGTGCTGCAAAAACTAGCAAAAAAGGGCCCATTTTTCACCAATAAAAGGGCATGAATAGCCTTTAGGAGGCTTATAGAGTGCTCCTGGGAGCTGGTGGGGCAAAATTGATCAAAAAATGGCCTGTTTTTTGCTCATTTCTGCCCTCCCCAACCCCCAGGAGCACTGTGAAAGGCTCCTAAAGGCTATGCATGGCCATTTTGGTGAAGGGGGCAGGGTTCCTGGAGGCAAAAAAATGTTGTATTTAGTGTATAAGATGCACCCAGATTTTCAGCCTCTTTTTTGTGGGAAAAGGGTGCGTCTTATACTCTGAAAAATACGGTAAGTCTTTAAAAGAAATATTATGGAGCTTTTGAGCAAGCTTTCATTGCCAATTATGGATGGTCTCCTCCTCCATTTTAGCCTCCCAAGGCTTTCAAAACATACTGCTTGGATGTCTATAGAGATTCTGTCATCCAGGTCATGGTTGTCTCAGAGGTGTTTTTTCAAAGGGCAACTGGACTTTTTTTGGTTTTTCCTTGAAGACATTTCATTTCTCATCCAAGAAGCTTCTTCAGTTCTTTCTGAAATGAACAGACACCACAATAGAACTAAAGAAGCTCCTTGGATGAGAAGCAAAACAAAAAAAATCAAAGAAAAAACAAGTCTAGTTGCCTTTTGAAAAAGCACCTCTGTTGGATATAGAAAGGAAATAGAGCTGTAATCATCTTAATTGTTCACTTCTGTTTTCTACTATTGTTCTAAATTTTGGTCCACAATTGGAAAGTGAAGTTACAGTCCGCATTATGACATTTTTAGGCAGTTATTAAAAAAAAAAAAAGCCTATAGAATGCATTTTAATTTCTCAGTTGTTTTATTGTCTTCCCATAATTAATTCTAAAATAGGACTACAACACAAGGGAAAAACAGAGTGGAGACAGCTTGGTTCCCCACCACCCACACCCCCTCATATTAAAACTCAATTATTTTCATTTTTTTCCCAAAAGAATAGATTTTAATACATTGGATATTCATTATTAATTCGCCACTTCTCTTATACACAACTTGCATATTTATTCAAAGTTTCGTTACTGGAAAGGCAGTGCATTGCTTGCTTAAATACTTTCTGTAGACACCTTTTGTTGAAAACAAAATCATACTCTTTGAGATGTAATTACCCTATTGAGCAAATATTTACTGGAAGGGAAAAAAATGGGTGTTAAATAATTTCTGTTCTCAGCACATGCCACAAGATTTGAAACTGTGCATAGCATTTGCATTTTTTCCCCCCTGTTTATAATTAAGTTGGCTTCCCACTGCTGGGCTTCCATTGGTGCAAAATGGTAATAAAAGTTCAACAAAGCCAAGCAAAAATCAGCATGAAACCCCTTGGGGCTATAGAAAAAAGCAGATACGATTGTGGCTGGGCCATCTTCTCTGCCTGAAGCAGCATCCAAAGTATTGGTTTAAAAAATTCCTTGTAGATGGAAGAATATATCTCAATTATGTTTATGTGAAAAATCAATAGCTTGAGGCACTTTTGGTCTCCCCTCTAGAAATCATATCGCTTTTTCTCAGAAGTCAGAGAATACCCGACCTTTCTGATCGACAAGCCACTGAGCCATTGCGTGTATAACGCAATGGCTCAGTGGCTTGTCGATCAGAAAGGTCGGCTGTTCAGCGGTTCGAATCCCTAGCGCCACATAACGGAGTGAGCTCCCGTGACTTGTCCCAGCTTCTGCCAACCTAGCAGTTCGAAACATGAACAAATGCAAGTAGAAAAATAGGAACCACCTTTGATGGGAAGGGAACAGCGTTCCATGCGGCATTGAGTCATGCCGGCCAGATGACCATGGAGTTGTCTTCAGGCAGCACTGGCTCTTTGGCTTTGAAATGGAATTGAGTATTGCCCCCTAGAGTTGGGAACAGCTAGCACATATGTGCGAGGGGACCTTTACTTGTATAATAAGCTCTCTCCCTTGCAAAAATGACATTTAATAAAAAAAAGGTTTTGTGTGCAATCTTATGAGACGGTATCCCCCCCCCTCTCTCTCTCCCTCCGCCCCCCTCCCCCCCTCTCTCTCTCCCTCCGCCCCCCTCCCCCCCTCTCTCTCTCCCTCCGCCCCCCTCCCCCCCTCTCTCTCGCAAATTTCAGCACTTACTTTGAGAGCTCTGGCAGGGAGTTGAGATTTTCTAGGGTACAAATGATGAAAATGTCAATACCTAACTGCTCCTTACTACCAAGTGTGGCAGTGTAATGCTGGGTTTCTGTTAAGCTATAGAAAGGTCAAGAGAGGGGGGGGGAACCTCCATCAGGATTAAACTCGAGAGGATACTGGATATGGTCAATAATCTTCCCTATTCGGAAGAAATCAACTGTTGGAAAGGACTTTGGGCCTAGTCTACGATAACGATTCTTTAACCGTTGTGCCATGTTGCGTGGAAGGAAATTTCCACCAGCTTGAAGTGGAGCAAGAGAAATTGGATGTTTACGCCTGTTTGCTCCCACATCTCAGTCAAAACACTTGACACAAGGTAATTTTCTATCATTTTCACAGGGTCAAATCCTAATTGGTGTTAATTGTGCAGCCAGTCCTATCGTGACGGGAAGGAGTGGGCAGCTGTTTCGGATGAACGGTTGTGAGGCACAGTTCTTGGAGGAGAAAAGTTGCCTGCTACACTGTCCCTGGCCCCAGAAGGATATAAAATGCACAATATTTCTTTAAAAAAGAAAACGCATAGCAGCTAGATGTCATTCAACCAGTTATCTACACAACCAGGAGATAGGATGTATGTCATGCCCAGGTCCACAGGCTCAGGTGCAAAACCATAAATGTTTGGGGGAAAGGAACAAACTTGCCGGAGTTTGTTGCAGCAAGCAGAAAGCACACGTAGGTAACTGATTCAGCAGGATTCATTAACTTCTCTTTATATATAATATAACACATGAGACATATGAGTCCCAGAAGGGAGAAGGGCGGTATAGAAATTTAAACAATAATAATAGCAATAATATATACAATACCAAGAGTGGTTTTTCCAACATGGTGGAGAGGAGAGATTGGTTTCAGTTCAGACCTCAGACTAGACTTAGTTAACACAGACTTAGAGCTACAGAGCTAAGCCACGCCCAGGCTCCAAAGTGCTTCAACTCCCATTGGCTGACCTTGTTACTAAGCCCTATTCTAGTTCATGAATATACTCTGACAAAACTGCCTTCTTATCTAAGCCCAGACGCAACATGAGAATGAACTCCATTTATACTGATGGGAATCAGCCACACTTCTTTGTGTAGAGAGTGATGAAGATGACCTTGAAGATGCTGAAGCATTTTTGCAGCAATGAAAACATTCGGAAGGGACTCAGGCAGATATCTCCCTGGTTCACTGAAGAGAAGAGAGAGAAGATAGAGCACAAAGAGACTTGCCAGATTCTCTTATTATAGCCAATCTCAATAAAAATAGCTTCTTTCTGCAGATTTGATTTCCTGCTATGTCTAACTGACATTAATCTTGATTCATCTCATATTCACTTTCAAGAAGAGCTAAAGGTTTCACTTTTGTTGGTCCACCAACTGTCCACCAAGCATTGTTGCAATACTAACACCAGACGGGTTTACAAATATCTGACTTGCGAAAGGCCATTATGAAATGAACACAATAGTTAGAGACAGTTGGCACAAAATTCAGCTCAGCTAGCCACAACAATGCAACCTACAACACAGCTGATCATTTTGGAGTTTACCAAAGATATCTGGAGGAGAAGGAGCCCACTTCCTGACTTTCACATCTCATGTGAAGTTGCTCATGCTGAATTCTTCATGGTATTGTTTAAATCCTTATATTTTGGGTCTGAAAATTCATACTAATTTCTTTTCCTTTTTAGCTTTCTCTTTCATTTATATACATTTATTTGTATTTGATTGTTAGCATTAGGGCTCTAATAAAGGTCAGATTTATTAGGTCAGCTCCACTACTGAAATAACAACCCAACTTCCCACAAGAGGCTTTTTTTTAATAAGCATAAACATAAATGCAGGAACCCTGAACACCGAAAAAAGAAAACACAGCATCTACTGTGTACAATGTCTTCTAACAGAATGGATACCAGCACAACTGTGAACACCATACTATAGATCAAGCCCTATCCAAAAATGTTAGAGAATTCATGAGGTCCGGGATTCAGACAAATTAGCCATCAACAAACCCATAGAGATAAACAACGTTCTACATACCATTCTAAAGAAACAATTAAAAAAGCCCCAAAGGAAGCTACAAGCCCAAAAGCATTTCCTCACCAGCAATCAACATCCAGGTGAGCAAAGATTGACCCCAAGATTTACACTAGACCAGAAATCAAGTGAAGAAAACTCAAATCAAGGGATTAACAACTCAGACCAAAAAGCTAAAAGCTAACAAGCTTATTTACTAACAGCCTATTCAAGGAACCACCAAGAATACTCCCACCAACAGTGATAGGGCAAACCACTAGTAGAGTGATGGCTAAACTTTTGATCACCGCATGCTAAAAGCACACACACACGTGTGTGTGTGCACGCACCCATAATGCAATGTGTGCATGACCGTCCCATGCTCCCTGTCCCCCTCACATGCACACATGACCCCTGTTCTCCCCCTGCCCTCATGCATGCATGCGCTCCCCCCACGCTTCCCCCATCCATGCACATGCACAAGTGACCCCCTCCCATGGCCCAGCATCCATGCATGCACACATGACCCCCCAATGCATGTACATGTGACACCCCCCCCCATTCACACCCCACACCCAGCGCATGCATGGCAGAGACTTCAAAACCAGCTGGCCGGTGTATGGCACCCACACATGTGCAGTGAAGCTGAGTTGGGGCGACGTCTTGCATGCCCACAGAGAGGGCTCTGCATGCCACCTCTGGCACCCATGCCATAGATTTGCCATACCAGCAGTAGTATATAAAAATAAGAGCAAACTTCACCTCTTTCTAGCACTGAGGACGGAACCTAGTTTGGTAATGAAACATCTTCCAGAAAGCCACCAAGCTGAGAGAACACCAAGGATCTCTCAGGGTCAGTTTTAATTTGACTTGATGGACAAGGTAGATGTAGGTCCTTAAATTCGTTTTCTTAGATCTTCACAATCTCATCTTCCTAAAGTAGATAAATAATCGACCCCCACATTGTAGTACTTACCACAAAAACTGAGAAGTGTCTCTTACGAGGTGCTACCAGATTCCATTTCTTATGCTACTTCTTTCTGAAGGCAATTTTGGGCATGCATGGATTAGCTCAGCAGTTCCACCAACCAAATTGCCGAGCTAAATAAATGAGGGGAGAAGGAAGTGATAATTTTTTTAAAAAAAAAATCCCTTTAAAACAAATCCACTCTTAGCCAACTCATAATTAATTTAGATATCTGTTTGAGCGAAGATGTCTTGTTTTTAAGTTTAATTAATATCTGTGTTCAAAGTTAAAACATCACATTAGAAAGCTGAGCTTCATAAAATTGGCAGGAATTCCATGGAACAAAGCCAGTAGTGATTAATGAAGAATGAAAAATCAACCTGCTGAGTCACCTGGGATAAATTTAATGGTTTTTTTTTTTTTTTAAACGTATTAATATGCCACTTGAACAATGTAATAGATTAGAATTTAGGGGAAAATAACATATGGGCTTATATATAAAAAGTTCCTAATGATCATTTTGAACCAATCTTGAAAACGTCCTAGCTAGGCGCTGATACAAATTACAGCTGCTTTAAAAGAATGAAATGATTTAAAACACAGCCTGACCTTATTTTAAGCACGCTATTAGAGAGACGCTAGTTGATATGAATTTCAGAGTGGGTTTTGGACATTCCTTATCGGTTTAAATCCTTATTTTTGTCAGTAAAACATTTTGTCTAAGGTGTTCAGAGAGAAGAGTTGCCCATTATGAATTGGGGAGAAGAACTGAGATAGTCTATGCAATGCAAGCAGCATTTCACGGGTTTCGTGGTACAAGCCGGTAGATCGCATATTAAGGTTATATCTGTAATCAAAAGAAATTATAAAGATTATCTCATAAAGCAGTGATGGAATTCATTTCAGCCCTGAGTCCATTTTGATGGAGATAGGCACGATTTACAAATTGAAATAAATAAATAAATAATTTAACAACCAGTTCTCTGCCCTAATGACCAGCTGGGTAGGCAGGGCTCATGGGTCAAGTGACTTGGTAGGGATGACCAACTCAATGTCACTCAGGTCGATGGGCGCTTTGCCTTAGCTGTGACAATGTCATAAAGGTTAACCGGAGAGGCAGTTTCTGTAAGCAGGGCAATGAAGATGAGGCTAGAAACAACACCAGAATGTTTCCTTCCTGCCTTCCTTACAGGATTAGCCCTGTAAAGTGGAAAACAAAACAAAATTAGATTTCTTCCAACAATCGATTCTCCAAATTGCTTAGAAAGTTAACAACCGGTTCTCCCGAATAGGTGCGAACTGGCTGGATCCCACCACTGCCATAAAGTCCAAATAAAAGAATGATAATGTCTTCAGAAGAAAGTGACATCCTCATTGGTTAAAACCTTCTAGAGCAGAGGTTCCCAAACTTGGCAACTTTAAGACTTGTGGACTTCAACTCCCAGAATTCTCCAGCCAGCTCTGCTGGGAGTTGAAGTCCACAAGTCTTAAAGTTGCCAAGTTTGGGAACCTCTGTTCTGGAGAACGGCTTGGACCTTTCTTTGGAACAGCATAAGTTTGATTTCATGCTTCTGATCCTTTCTTAAAATTAGTACTTTTTTTTTAATAAACTGGGGAAGGAAGGAAGAGAAGAAAGAAAGAAATGGGCATATTTACCTGTTTAGTAAGCCTGAAACTTTCTTTGGCTTCAACTTTACAACCTTACATCTCCAAGGCACCAGAGAGCAGGACAAGAAACAATGGTTGGAAACTAATCAAAGAAAGAAGCAACCTGAAATTAAGGAGAAACTTCCCAACAGTGAGGACAATTAACCAGTGGAAGAGTTGGCCTTCAGAAATCGTTGGCGCTCCATCACTGGAAGTTTTTTAAGAAGAGACTAGACAGTCACTTATCTAAAATGGTATATGATCTCCTTCTTGAGCCGGGGGCTGGACTAGAAGACCTCTAAGGTCCCTTCCAGCTCATTCTATTCTAAGTCACAATGACCACATACAACAATTCAAAAGGAATATATGAATCTTACACTAAACCTTTGATCTCTTTGGTTTTGCATCACTGGTTGCGGAAAAACAAGCTATATATATTTTGTAGACTATGCTTTATGGTGTATTTTTATGTATGGGTCAGGTCACTAGTGTGTGTTCAACAAAAGGTGGTGAAAATAAATCATGCCATAGAGCAATATGCGAATCCAACAAAGGATGGGCAAAAATCTGGATCAATTTGTTGTTACCCTTCTGTTTATTTCTACATGTTATCTAAATCAGGGGTCTCCAACCTTTACAACTTTAAGTCTGAAGGACTTCAGCTCCCAGAATTCTCCAGCCAGCA